>RJWH01001532.1:0-293392 GCA_004363575.1 Solenodon paradoxus | reverse complement strand
CTTGCTAGCTTTTTGGGCCATTATCCTGCAAACACCCAGGCCAGGAGCACCGAACACTCTGCGTCAGGACCGTTGTCAAACAGACCAGAGAAACATGAGATCCACGCATGACTGCAATTCCCTTGACATCTATGATGGCGGTATTTGATTTTTATCATTCTGAGTAGATTTAATAACAGATTGCATGCTGGGGGTACAGAAGGAGGGCACTGGATGAGAGACTGGACTCAAGGGACCCCTCAAATCCAGTCCACTCCTCGGTGCTATGCTACCCAGTAGCAGTGGTCAGAACTTCAGTAACTGTGTCCCAGCTGTAGCCAGAATCTGTGAATGTCTGGTGTGCAGACAGGTGCTGAGGTCCCTTCGGTGCTCGGGCCTGAGCAGAAGATGGCTTATTTCATACTAGTTCCTGCAGAAAGCTTGGAAAAGAGGCGAAGACCTTGAAACTTCCTAATCAGCTATGAAGACCAGGCCAGACACCATGAAGAACAGGGGTGGTTGGGGCTGGATCAACACTGGCCCATGAAGTCCACTGTTAGGTTTTTGGGACTTGTGTGAGCCATTTGTTAAATACAGCAGTTGTCAAAATTAAATTATATGGACGTGCCCTGGTGACCTAGCAGGTTTAGCCAGGCACCGTCCACACACGCCCCAAGGTCACCAGTTCAAGACCTGGGGCTGGGGAAACAACCAGTGATGAACAACTGAATAAAATAATAAATAAAATAAGATAAGATAAGATGAAATAGAATAAAAGTTTCTACCTCCTCCCTCTTTTTGCCTGCCTGCCTACTCGCCTTCATGCCTGCCTGCACCTTTCCTTTAAACATTTTTTAAATTATATGAATTTGTAATTGCATGAATTATAAACTCACTATTTCCTAATTATTTGGCTACATTTACCATCATCACGCAGCCTCTTGCGGCTTTAATGTCTATTGTCCCTGTGTGGTAAATAGGTCACAGGAGCTGAGGCACCGCCGTCCACCCCACCCCAACCCTGCATCGTGAAGTCAAGTTAGTGACTTGAAATTAGTCGTGATGTGAGCATTTACATCACAGACATGAACAAACAAAAATAAGTTAGAGAGGGATTTATGGGTCTGTGATAAACATAAAAAAGTGATGGAGAAATGTTAATAATTCAGCTTAAAGTGAAAAGTGGTGTTCTGTCTCTGTTACATGGAGAAGAGCACAAAAAGTGAGGAACTGTATTTCCAATAGTCAAAAAATACATAATTCAACAAAGGAGCCTCTCATATTATTGAAAGACACATTTCTTGCATTTTTTTGAAAGCAAACGTAAGTTAGATTTATTGTAGATGGCATACCCTTTAAGAGAGAGGATAAGGGTGGGCCATGTTCCAAGAGGGAAACAGGCCCCTATAGATCTTTATTTTTCATTTTGTCTTACTTATCAATTTAAATGAAAATATCAACCTGGAACTAGACTCATTTATCAACCGCTACCATAGAGTGGCTATTCAAGATTTCAGCAGCAATTAGTTGAAAGTATTTTGTGAAACTCAATTGGCTATATGAAATCTATAATAAATAGTATTATATATTTTTTTATTTTTAAGTTGTGTGCGACATATTTTTTAAACCAATTCAATTCATAATAAGCCTATGTTTTTCTATTGTCTGGCCAGCCAGCCAGCCAGCCAACCTTTCACCCATAAACCTTTTCTCCAGACATCTGGTTATTTAACGGCTACAGCACAACACTGCTGAGACATGTATTCTTTATAAGTTGATAAGGAGGAAGATAATACTCTCACATAACACAAATCAAATGGTGTCTGCACAACAGGACTGGCCTGGGGTGGGTGCAGAAGGTCCTCTAGGGCTCAGGAAGAGCTGATCACAAATCACGGTGGCGTGACAAGTAGCTTCCATCTTTATAAACGACACGCACGCCATTCAGAGAGCCCAAAGATTTTAGCACAAGAGACCGTTAAGATAATAATGCTCTCACCTCTTCCAAAACCAGGTCTGACGTTGGCTTCTCCTAAATTACCCTTCATTCATTCCCGTCAGCATTCATTCCATGGCAGCCTCCTGCCTCGCAGTTTTGCTGCTGCTGTTCCCTCCGCCTGGACTGTCCACCCCTGGAGACTCACGTCCACTAGTCAACAATCACCTCTCTGACCTCCCAACCTAAGACTTCACCTCCTCTCCTCTCATCCCACCCCGTCTCTGACCTAGTTTGACGTCCCTTCACGACACCACTACCCATTAGTCTTTGTTCGTTTAGTGTCAAACCCAACTGCTTCTGTGAGGGACACAGAATTTTGTCTGCTTGTTTTTCAGCTGGGGCCTTGAACGGCACTTGACAGAGCCAGTGCGCAGCAAATGTTGGCGACAGAAGGAATGCATGCGCATGACTCAGAGTTTTCTTTTGCCTCAAGCATTCTGGGGCCTGAACCGCCTGGAGCAGTGCCTGGTCCACCCTGGATGCTGAACAGGCCTGCTTTCTCACTCTGGCAGCCCTCGGGGGTGAGGCTGACCTGCTGGCACGTCAGCCCGGTGTGTCCTTGCCTGGTCCTGTGTCTGCCATCTCTCACCTGCCACCTTTGTTTAACTTCTGGAAGGTGGACTCCTCATGGCTGGCTTTAAATGCCACCTCTTTGACGCTGAAGGAGCAGGAACTACAAGGGCTGATTAGAATGTGGCCTTTCTGTGGTTGCAGCAGGTAAACAGATAAAAGTGGGGGTGGGGGGAGGAGAAAGGGAAGGGAAGGGAATCCTGGGCTTAGGGCTCTCATGGGGGGGCCCTAGGGCCTGGCTGAGAAACGACAATTGCTGGGGACCTGTGCACCTCTGAGGGTCAATGAGGAGGATTCAGGTGGCTCCTTCCAGGACCCCATTAGGACCCCACTGGGCAGCTCTGCCCACTCCTGGGCCTTCTGAGGACAGATTAACCTCAGCAGGCTGGATTTAGGGAGCACCACCTTTTTCTTAGGAGTAAGAGGAGGTTCAGGATTCCTTAGGGCTTTTATATATTGAAACTGTTTCTGAACATAGTGAAAAGCCCTAATAAAAATATGGTCCCTGACAGGGCTATTCCCAGCGAACCATATTCCGAATAAATCAGCATAAATCTACAGTTGGGCGGAGAGTCTGAGACCTGCCGGCCTCCAAGGGACACCTGAGAGAGAGTGGCTTCTCGGGCAAGGTCTGGAGGTCGTGGGATTGTGATCTGGCACCACTGTTACTATCACGTGGTCTGGGGCAGTCAGCCCAAGCCCCCGGCCTCCCGTTTGCTCATCTGCAAAATGTCTAACAGGCAGTGCCTGCCTCTGAGGTTGCTGTCATGTCTAAATGCGTCAGCACACACCATGCATTCAGAGGGAAGCCTGGGCCCAGGCAACGCGAGGGAAGCGTCAGATTGGGTGGTTCTTGAGGGCTGCTTTTCTTGGTCCCTTTCCCTCACCCCCACGGGACTGGGTGTTCATAGCGCTGGGGTTGAGCTAAGAGAAGAGCTCTGACTGGTCACCTAATGGTGCAGCCAGCAATCAGGAAACCCTGGGGTGGAATCCTAGCTCTGTCACGAAATGGCAGTGTGACCTCGGGCAGATGGCTTACCATCGGCCATTAACTCAGATTCCTGATGGCTGCCCCGTAGGACATTTGTAAGGAGCAGACGAAATGATTTATGTGAAGTGCTCACGACAGAGCCTGGTAGGTGGAGATTCTCATGAGGGCCTGGTGTGCTTCGCTGGCGTCATCTCACTCTGGGTCCAGCCTGGGTGAAACCCTGTTCATAAGCCTGTCATGTAGGCCAGGGACGTGGATGAAAATTCCCAACTGTTCATACTCCAGTAGAACGGACTTCTCCCGGGGGCTAGAAACTCCAGCCCAGGCTCTCATTTCCTTGTAGGCAAGCTCCCCGAGGAGGTCAGCTGCAACCAGCGTCTTGTCCAGTGAGCAGCTTCACAACAGGGAGGCCGCCATGTGGTCTGGCCTCACGCGTCATCGCAAAGGACACTCAGACGAGGGTCTGGGCAGAGCACCTGCAGTCAGAGCCCTGTCCCTGCCCCACAAACTATGTCAGGCTCTCTGCAGTTTCCTGCTCTGTTACCTCTGTTCTTTCTTTTTAATGAAGACTTTTGGACTTTTTTTATTTTTTTTTTGTAAAGGAAAGGTGCAGGCAGGAATGAAGGTGAGTAGGCAGGCATGACGGGAGAGGAGGAAGAAGCATTTTATTTTACTTTTATTTAGTTGTTCACACTGGTTGCTTCCCCCCTCACTGGACCGGGAACTCGGACCCAGGGGTGTATATGACTGTCCTCATTCGGGGACAACGGCCCTACTGCTGCTCCACCAGGGCCTGCCACCTCTGCAACGTCTTGATTTAGGTTCATATAGGATCCTTGAGGTCACTAGCTTGGCTCTTCCTGTTTCTGGTCTATGACATCTTTGCTGGTTGGGGGTCCCCCGTGTGCTGAGGCTGCTGGTTAGCTGCGTGCAGCCACACACATTCGCTGTCCCTCCAGGGGCCCTCCTGACATGGAGACATGTCCTGGTCTAGATGCCTGTCAAGCTCTGCAGCAGCCTAACAATCCTAAACCCCTAGAGGCAGGACCGAACTCGTAGGAGCTCTTACTTGGAAACTGCCCCTTTGCCTCTGCTGTTTTCAAGGGGACTCTGGGGATTGGGGAGAGTTAATGAGTCCCTCAGGAGGCCGGGACTGTGTGCGGTTAGTTCACTGATGTGTCCCAAATGTCATGACTGGGTCCCACACACAGCAGGTACCCAGTCCCACCTCTTGAATGAATAAAAGCCATTTTTCTCGAATGTGTCTGGTTTAGTTCAGGATCAGGTTTTCGGAGGGCGGTAGAAGACAGCATGCTTTGGTTCCTACTGGACAGATTGCTTTCACCCCTACTGGGCTCACACCGTCCATACTTGGGGTTGGCTCTGGGGGTGGGATTTCATTCTCGCTTAGGGCCCCATAGCTTTTTCTCACACGGCCCACGGAGCTCAGAGTCTCTCAGATGAAAGCACTGCTCCGCTCCCACTGTTTCTCAGCTCAGATCCTTAAATGGCTCCCCACTGCTTTTGAAATCAAGTACATATTTCTCACCTTGGAAGTCTGCAGCTCACCTCGCCCTCCAGACACAGGCTCCATTTGTCCCTCACAAATGCTCTGGGTTGCATTTTACTTGCTCAATGTTTTCCAGACGTTTCTCTCCAACCTCCTGCCCTCATCCGTTCCTCGTGTTGTGCCCTCTGTTTTGAACGGCCTCCAGTGCAAAGATGTTCAAGCTGGAAACGATTCCTCTGTCTGCTGGAATCACTGAGCGCTCTGAAGATCCAGCTTGAGCTTTCAAGGCCCACCTTGAATATCACTTTGCTTATAAAATCTCAAACTGGTTGAGCTCCCCTCCTCCTCCCTTCTCTGCCAGGTGCGGCACCCCTGTTTTCCTCAGCTCTTACAATCGTTCCTGCCACTCCTTCCCTCCCGCCACCCCTGTATACCTGTAAGTTCTTCGAGGACGGGCTTGGTCTTAATTCTATTTTCTGGTTGGTACTGTGCACATGGTCCTCTCTCAGGGAAGAACAGAACTGAACAACTGCTCAAGTGCTGTAGCCACGACTCCAGGAGCATCTGTGCCCCCCGATACTTCACAGTGGTTCCGGCTTCTAATTCCTTTCTGGGTTGAATGGACCTTACAGAAGATATGGTTTTCGCCATCATCAACCAGACAATGTCAGCACCACTTTGCAAGCTCCTGGACTAAAGATCCAGCACGTCTCAGGCAGCTGAAATATGTAGTGACTCTTGCTGTGAATGCTTGGAGGCTCCAGCTCTATTCCCTGTGCACCGATGTCGCGACGGGCCTTCTTCACTCAGGGACCCTCAAATGAAAGTCCGTGCGGTTTGGGCTGGATGTAGGCAGGTCAAACATGAATTTCTCCAACCTGCCTATCTCTATTTGTCCCTATTTAAGGAAACAAGATAGCGGGTGGGCCATGTGTTTGGACAGTTTGATGAGCTCGTAGACATTTTATAGGAGAGTTGAAAGGCGTTCCTGTCTTATCACTGCAATTCGCAGTCTTGAACTTGTAAAATAAATAAATTTCTTAGCAGGTCTTTGTATGCTCCTATTCCTTTAGATCTTCTTGTTTCCAGACATGCTTCCAGGGTACATTGGGGAGATTGTGATGAAAGTCTGCATAAAAATATTTTTTTGCTAAGGTAGGGACACCAAGTCTCTTGACAATGACTTGGAAAAAAAAAAAAGAATAAAATCTATTTGACATCAGTTGAATGTCTCTAATTGGGTCTTGAAGACCAAACAATTCCCTTGAAGACAGCTGGGGCTCTGGGGAGCCCCAAACTAATTAACTCAAATTACATAATTTCCTTCCACCCTCACCTCCAGCGCTTAACTTGCTCATGTAGTGAAGAGGGGGATCAGCACCAGCTCTCAGAGCCCTTTCTCTGACTGTCGGGCACAGCCTGTCGGCTGCCAGCCCGGAGCAGCCAGCTGGGAATAAAGGAAAAGGGAGCTTGAGTCAGGCCGTCTCCTCAGTTTGAGCCTCTCCGTTCTCGGGACACGATGCACTTCAGCATAAATCTACGACGGGACCAGCCGTCGGCAGACGGCCCTGGAGCCTCTAATGGAAACAGGCGTCCTCAGACTCCTGAAACCTCTGCAAACACACAGGAGCTAATTAAGGCAGGAAACTCAAGATGTGATCTGAGAAGTCTGAAGTAGTTGTGGACAAATCTGGAGGGTGTGTGTGTGTGTGTGTGTGTGTGTGTGTGTGTGTGTCTAAAGAGCAAATAGCTGAGCTATGAACAGGTTCCATTTCCCTTCTCTTTCCAAGTGGTTGGTTAAGGCGGAGAGAAGCACTGGACGAATGACGCCATTCCGAATGCATATTTTCCAAATAAAAACACCAATAATTTAAAAAAGCGCGGCAGTAGTGTGTAGTACCAGCAGATCACGAATACATTGAGTCGTCTTTGTTGCAGGATTGGGTTTTTGTTTTCCTATTTTATTTGAAATATGACACGAAACTTCGGAGCAGACTGTTATGAAACCTAAGTGAAGTGATCACAGTTGAGCTTGAACAAGAAAGGTGGTCCCTGCTACCTAGCATTGGGGGCAGGCTTCCTCTGACTGCGTGAGTCTGCGACCCAGGACTGACCCGGAGGGCCTGGCCACCGGTCGCTCAGGAGGCGGGCAGGCTTTGGAAGGCGGTGCCAATAAGACTGGCCTGGGAGCGGAGTGACGGCGTGGGGCTGGCTCACGTGCCGGCTCCGGACACGGGTTCCATCCAGGGATTCCGCCAGGTGCCACCAAGCTGCTGTGCTGGATCTGCTGCAGGAGGCAGGCACGGAGGCTGATTAACCTGCAGGATGTCGATAGCTTGGCCGGCCCCAAAGGCCCTGGCATGGGTGTCCCATCGGCCTCCAGGGCTGATACTGTGGTCCAGCTGTGGAACAGGTCGTGCCGCAGGTAACCTCTGAGAGGCCACATTGAGAGGTGACCTCGTCGTGGAGCCCAGCTGCACCGTGCTGAATGCCGGCTGAGGAACTCGGACACGGGGAGTCTTTGGGGGCAGCGTCGCTAAGGCTGTGGGGCATTTTCTGGATCATTCCAGTGTCCAGGCTACAGCATTGAGTGGACAGCAAAGCAAGGCAAGAGCCAGCTGTGCTGTCGCACACTGTCAAGGGGACATTTCATTTTCGGGGCTCGTCGTTTTCGTCGAGGAGGTGTCCCAGCTGATGCTGGCCAGCGGGGCGTGTGCTCCTGAGGATCCATGCATCTCCCTGCAGGAGCCTGTGTCCACAAAGCGAGACAGCTACGGCGCATCACAGGAGGGCTGGGGAGTCACACGGGGCTATGGGAATGATGGCGACAATGGGCCAGGAATGGGGGTCCTGGCTTTTTGCCACAGATGAGAGGCTCTGCCCTGACAATGGTACCAAGATATTCCAGGCCGGCTGGGAGGTGTTCAGACCGGACAAGGAGCCCCTTAGTGATTCTGGGGTCCCAGGCGCTCTCGGAGAGATGGAGAAGAATGGCCAGCAGGGACGGGCAGCGTTAACAGGGTGGAGTAGAAAGTGCGCTGAGGGGAGCCCACGGGTCTTCTTCTCTGTCTGGACATGGGAGGCCCAGCGAGGCTACGGACCCTCCTCCGCTAATATTGGAAGCTCAGGATGACTCAGCAATAAAAGAGTTTTGATTTTGAAAAAAAAAAAAAAAAAAAGGAAGAAAGAAAGGGTATTTATGATTTCAAGACCGGCAGGATTCTTCAAGGAAGTCGTTTTTGATACTTTTTGGTCTTGCAAATGCTAACCCTTTCATGTCCCCGAAAGAGATGGCGAAGAGTAGAGCCTCCCCACGTCTCACATCTGAAGTGTGGTCCTGAGCTCACCCTGGCATTTCTCACATCTTCCTTTCTGAGAGGACCCTGCCCCAGATGCTGCTGTCTCCTTCAACGCCTGGAATCAAATGGTCTCACCGCCCAGGCTTCCCTGCTTCCAGGGCCTAGCAGCTGATTTTGACTTTTTGCTCATGTGTTCATGACTCTAGTGAAACTGAAATTCTCCAGGAAGACAAGTGTCCATTCCCTAAAGCTCTCGTGGGGGAAGCAGCGTTTTGTCTTCTGCTGATGCCTCCCTCTCTAGAATTCTCTAAGATCAATCAAAGAGACTTTAGAGATAGTCATTGGTTTACTTGAGGAGCTACGGACCATCGAGCTAAGACACAGGGTCGGAGAATCACATCCTTTGGCCCTTTGGTCTGAGGTATCGCTGACCAGGACTCAGCCCTGCTCTGTGAATGCAGGGGATGCAGGGATGGGGGAATGGGTTCTCAGGGGTCATAACTCCAGAAAAGATATTCAGGTCAGACCCAGAATACAGACACCAATTAAAATACAGTTGACCCTTGAATCACTTGGGCTAGGAGTGCTGCTCCCCTGGACGGCAAACAAATCTGCCTGTATCTGCATTTGACTCCCCCAAAATGTACCTACTCAGTAACTGGCTGTTGACCAGAGCCTGACCAATAAAATAAATAATTAACCCATATTTTATAAATTCTACATATTATACACTGCATTCTTTTTTTAAAAATGGATGTTCCTTTTATTTGCAACACTGTATAAGTTTCGGGAGAAATGATTCATGTCTCTGTCAGTATGTCCATCATATTGCACAGACTTCCAGTGCCTGTCACCACTCTCCTTTCCACCCTATTTACTCCAGCCGCCTTCTTTCCCCTTTCTCTTCCCCTCCCACTTCAGGCAGCCAGCGTCTTGATTTTGTTGTTCTTTGTTAGTTCATTCATAAAGTTTGTTTATAGTCCACATAGGTATGAGACCATCCCATTAGTTTTCTTTTTCTTTCCGACTTACTTTGCTTAGCATAATAGCCTCATGTTTCATCCAAGTTGCTGCAAAGGATACTATATTCTTATAATAAGTCAGCTAGGGAAAAGAAACTATTAAGAAAATAATAAGAAAGAAAACACATTTATAGTACGATACTGAATTTGCCAATATCATACATTTACATAATTTGTTTCTAAGAAAAATTATATAAGTGAATACACACAATTTAAACTTGCGTTGTTCAAGGGTCAACTAAAAAAATAACTGACTTCCTATACAATGGAGTACTATACAGCACTTAGAAGAGGTGAAGCCCTGACATTTGATTGACATGGAAGGATCTAGAGGGGATGATGCTAAGTGAAGCAAGTCAAAAGAAGAAAGATACTAGATGACCTCACTCACAGAGAAAGAGACAAAGCAAAGGAACAGATGAAACAAAACCAACCCTTGGACACTCTCAGTAGGACTGAGGTGGCCGATAGGGACTGGGGTGGGATTGGGGGAGCAGCTAGTGGGGAGCCCACTGGCCAGTGGGGAAGAACACTTGGTGATGCGGTGGAGGGCAGGGTGTGCTGACAGATATCTAAGGAAAGGGGACACTGCACATATGGGGAACCCATGCATAAAAGTCTATTTTAATGTGTAAAAGTTACTATAATAAAAAAAAAAATGGACTTTAAGTTTACATTCTCAGCACAAAGGAAACTATTTTGTCTACTCCATCCTGCTGCAGATGGAGCCCTGTATCCCAGGAAGGAAGAGGACCTGTTCAAAGCGATAAGGTGAACTGAAAGCCTGGCCAGAACTTCAGTTTCCTTGACTCAGTTGAGGAGCATCCCCGGCTATCACTATGATCACATTTTAATCATAAAAACATCTCACCTCTTCTTCTGCCTTTGGAGATCACTAAAGGCCGGGGGTGGGGAGGGGCCCTGGAATTCACAGGCTGAGCCTCCTCCCTGCTGCCTCTGGCTGGACAGATTTGCAATCTGAGGTCCTGGCTCTAAAGCAGAAAGCAGACAGGTCCTCTGAGTGCCGCTCCCCTCCTGGTGTAAGTGCAGAGGTGTGTTCCTTAGCATGAGGCTGCTGCTTCCACCTCAAAGCCCCAGCTGACTCTCTGCTTCTGGACTCTTCATACTCAAAGCACCACTCTGGTTTATTTTAAAAGTAGTTTGCAAAGGGAAACATTTGACCACTGGTCTCCTAGCTTTACCTCCATGTGCCGTGTGCAATGATCCAGAGAGAATCAATTGGACACTGCATTTTAAAGATAAGGATTGGGATTTGACTTCTGGGTAACCCTGGTGACCCCAATCAATCTCTGTCTTACGAAGCCTCTGAAGATGTGCTGCTCCGTCTGCAATTAAGTCCGCGCTTCCAAGAATGGCAACAGATGTTGCAATCCAAACACCTTTATTAACTATTTATCTTCAGATGTGTATCAACCATCTCTTGGCTAGCCAAAATCCCAGGGCACCTTAAATGGAAAATCACCCTCTTTCATCCTCAAGCTATTTTCCTCCTAATCCCTTTGAGAAGATAAAAAGAGACATATCAAGAAAGTATTACGTTGCTTTCAAATTCGCCTTTTCTAGTGAAAAAAAAAAAAAATCACTCAGTTGCAAACCCGAACTCTATCCGACAACAGGTGATATTTCTGGTAAGCCGAAAACTTGCCAAACATGAGGAGCTCCACATGGGATTTCTTTTTTCCTTATAACTTGCTGATTATATTTCATCAGCTGGACTTTGGCCCAATTCGAACAGTGGCTTCCACACCATGAAGAATGACCCTCGCCACCCTTCCTAGCACGTCATAAGGACTGTGAATGATAGTGGTGCACTTTGAACCTTGAGAATGAAACACGAGACTGAAGTATTTGAGGCAGGATCCTGTGTAATCCTGTGTATTTGAACTCCTCAAGGTTCTGTGGCTGAGTTTTGGCCTGACGTTTATGGAGGTTATTGCACAGCAAGGGAGCACAGTTGTTGGCACAGGAGGCTGTTTCTGGCTGAACGCCGGGCTGCTGTGGCCGGACTCCTCCCACACAGGTGGGCCTAGCGGGCAGGCTTTTCTTTCAGGGGCTCTACTGAAATCTGTGGTTCCTGTTGTCCCAGGCCTCTCTAAGATGTTCTCATTGCCATTTGTCTTTGCAAAACTTGCAAAAATCAGATATTTTAGCCATAATTGGTGCAGAATGCTGTTTCCACTTGGACTTCCCTCCCAGCATAACCCCCAGGCTAAAGTCAGTCACTGGGCAAATGTGAACTCTGGCTTAGAGGATGATGACTTAGGAATACGTGCCGCTGAACTTTGGGGCGTGCCCTCCCTTTTGTGTACCCTGATGCCATTTTTAGTCTCTGATTAGAGATGACTTCCAAAGCTACCTCCATGGTGCCAATTTAGCTGCTCTTTGGACATAGAACTGCAGACCACAGCTCTTGTGGAGAATTCAGTGAAACCCAGGGTCTCTGGAGAACGCAGGAAAAACAAGTTTTGCAAGGCAGGGAGCTAAAAGCCTGGCTGTGGAAAATGTGTCTAATTATCCTGCATATACAGCTGTGAGTGGAAGATTCCACTTCCATGATGCTCGGAAGGACCACGTTCTCTGCGGAATGTATGGTCTCTCAGAACTCTACTTAGCAAAGCGCTCCTTGTCGTTGTAGATGCGCCAGCTACGCTTTTCTTTTAAATCGACGATTGTGTGAACTAGAACGCATCGTGGTTCTGTGCCCTGAGCTGGCTTCCCTTCCCGTCAGTCCCTCAGATCTTAGGAGACACCAGGCCCAGAGGCAGGCCTTGAAGACAGCTGCAGAAGCAAGTGTGTGAGCGACACCTGTGAGTTTATGCATCGCAGCTTTAATAATAAATGCCAGCCCATTGTTTTCTAGAAATAATACTCCAGTCACTAGAGAAAAGAATGCATTATCTTTCTATTGTCTCCACAAAATATGACAAAAACATCATCTGATTAAGAGGTGATCAAAAAGTAGTTAATAAAAAAACATAGGTTAAAACCTAACCCAGACCCTACCTGGCTGCTCATCCTAAACCTAACCCATCCCCTAACCCATATCCCATCCTTAACCACAGCCCTGCTCCTAATCCTAACCCTGACCCTAAGCCTAGCTCTCATTCCCTTTCAGCAAATGTGGATCAAGCAATTTTTAAAGGTGCGTTAAATAGGAAAGTACTAAAAATGTGAAGTTCAAATTTTTTTGGATTTTCAATGTGGATGGTATTTATCAGCCTTATTTAAGTTAATGTCCATATTTGTAAAATAATATTTTATGTGTGGTTTACTGGTTTCTTTTTCTCATCATTGTTTTAACCTGACATCCCTTGGATCTGCCTGAGGTTGGGAGTCAGGTCAACCTGTATCAAACATCACCTAATTCAGAAGGGACCCTGCAGGCCAGCTGCATTCATGCTTTGTCTCTCCGTGTCCCCTCCCCACTATGTTGGAGGAAAGTAAGGCTTTGACGTGACTACACATCCAAGTGGCAGAAACCGGACCGAGGCACACATCAGAGGAGCGGAACTGGGGCCTCCGGTCAGAAATCAGCAGCAAAGGAACTGAGGAGAAGGTGAAGGATTTCAGTTGCAGTCTTGATGCCACCTGCAGTGTCAGAGAACACACACCCCTCTGTGGACCTTGATCTCCTCAGTCCTTCAGGTCCCAAGTAGCTACCTTCCTCTCTTGGATTGTTAGGGAAGGGCTCCTGATAAACAGACACATGGAGGGAGTGCAGAGTGCGGCGGAGGGGTAATCTCCAAGCTTCTCTGAAGAGGGAAACGTGGCTACCAGCACAGGAGAAGGCCTGTGCCCTGGAGGGGCGTGGGCAGGGAGCTGGGGAGCCACTGGAGGATAAGGACATGTGTGTCACCACTGACAAATGGAGGAGTGATCACTCCTTGACTGGGTGGGGGAGGCGAGACCAGAGGAACCTCCCGCTGCCATCCGGTTGTGTCCGGGGCATGCGGCCTGGAGGAGTGCTCACAGCACCTCCCTAAAATCACAGGACCCTGAAGAGGCAGAAGAAGGCACTGGCTGAAGAAGAAGTGGGACTTTGACAGGCAGAGGTGGGCAGGAAATGGCATCAACAATGATAATATGAGAAAATGTCCACGGTGCCAGTACTGTGAAGGGACTGGGGTTGAGGGCTTGGGACTCAGTGCCCTTAGACAAGGTCCCTTCCCATCCATCTCTCAGAGTCTTCCTTGTCCGTGGGGACGCTGTCGCCATGGACTCCAAGCAGAGCGGGCGTGTGAGGTCAGTGGGTTCTCTGACAGATACTCCGGAGGCCATTTTAGGAAACGCCGGAACTGTCAGGAAATCTGAAGTGTCAGAATGCGAGGGAAACCCAGGATGAAGGTCACTGAGGCCTGACGGGAAAAAACCTTGAATGCCATGTCGAAGGAGCCGAGTGTGGGGACAGCTGTCCTGCCTGCTCTCAGCAAACACCAGCAGTGCTCACTGAAGATGAGGTTCCCCAAGCCCTGCCCTGGGATGGCACCCAGCCACCTGGAGTTTAGCATGAGGAGATGGGCACCAGGTGATTTACTGACTGGCCCTCCTTCAGACAAGATTTTTAAACATTAGGTTGGAACAGGAAGTTCTTCCACCACCGAGGACTTGATTGACTCTGCAAAGGGAGTTCCCAGTTCTCCTGCTAATGGCAGAGCAGACAGGGCTGCGAGAGGGTGGAGGGAGGAAGCCTGTGGCCTGGGGCTGAAGGAGAGTCAGGGCTCTCTTTCTGGAAGCTGCCTTCCCCAGGAGAGGCTGTACAAGGCAGAGGCCAGAGCATGTATCTGCATGGGCGCCATGTCTTTGGGTAGAAGATTCTGCCTCCTCTCTGGGCTGCGCTTCCTCCTCTGAGAAAGAAGTGGACAGCCGTGTTGGGCAGACCTGTGAAGTTCCTTCCAGCTCCAAGTTTGTTTATCAAACAGTCTCATCTTTGCAGAAGCCCTTGCACAGGCTGCAGCCTGGAGTCTTTGCAAACTTTGCTGTCAGACTCCAGGCAGGTGGGGTTACACAAAGGGCACTGAATACGCCTGCCATCAAGATAAGAGAAGGGACCAGTGAGGGCCTTTTTCCCGTGCGTCCCAGGCACCCTGCACAGAGATCTGAAGGCCCCAGGGCTTGTCTGATTTAACCCTTATCACCCTGCACCGTTTGTTGGGATGGAGGGCAGGGAGGGGAGGTTGGGAGGGACTGGGGGTTCAAGCAGGTGATGCCACCTGCCAGCTCTGACTTCCTGGTGCTGAGTGCGCAGCTCTTTCTTTGCCTTCGACGCACGAACTGTGTTTAGTGACTTTAGAAGCGAAACCTGGTGATTGTGTGAGGTGGAAAAGAAAGTCTTTCATTTTGAACAAACCACTTCATTCCTGGCCTTACAAGCTGTCTCTGGAGCTGATACTTAAGCTTCCTTGAAGGGACAACCGTTATGGTACCCTTTCTTTCCCCGAGTCGTAGCATGGGGGGGAGCCCGATTTGTGGTTTTGGATGAAGGTAAAAAATAATAGTTTCATCCTTAAGCAAAGAACTGACTGTCTCCTGACCTTATCCTGTTACACGCATCTTCACATTTGGAAGCCAATACTGGTAACAGTGACAGCAGTTGGTCACACACCTCGGCACACACTGGACCGGGCTCCACTCACCCTTACCGCCTCATGAAGTTTTAGAGGGAGTCATTCATGTCATTTCCATCTAAAGAGTCACTGTTTTCCATCTGTCTTCTGAAGGAAGGGATGGGGGAATGTTTAGTCTGTAATCTTTTGTTAATTCATTTTCCAGGGGTGTGGAGATGATCACCTATGAGGGAAAACTTGTAAAATCTCATGAAAACAACACTGCTCAGGGTGTGGAGGGTGGGGGAGATGAGGCTTGTGATATCATGACCTAGAAAAGTCAAGGTGCAACTTTTTTATAAAAAAGGCTCATGCATGTTCATGGCAGTTATTTACAGCAGATAAGAGGTGGCCACAAGCGACATCACGGAGGAGTGGATAAGATGGTGTGGCTTCTATACATGGCGGAATACTACTCAGCCGTCAAAAAGACAAGAGTCTGCCATTTGCGACACTAGGCATGAACCTGGAAGGAAATATTCTGAGTGAGAGAAACCAGAAGGAAAAAGACAGATGTCACAAGACCACTCGTGTAGTAAAGACAGAAAAACAAATGAACTAAATCAAACAAAAATAGACGCTTAGTCTATACAATCAAGTGAGGGGTTACGAGAAGGGAAAGAGGTGCAAACAGGGTGAGTGGAAGGAGTCACGTGTGTGGCAGAGGTGAACTTGATGGATTACACACAGATGCTTATTTCCAGAGATGTCATGTTCCTTCGGCACAATTAATTATGAAAACACCAAGGGCTAGAGGACACAGGGCGACTGGGAGTTTAGGATTTAGGTCATTCTATCTGGCAGGTCTCCCCTTCTGATCCACACCCCACCCCACCCGGGCAAGCAGCTCTGATGTCATTTTCCTTCCCCTGCTGGGTCCCCCCTCCCAGTTCTTGAGGAAACATTAGTTTCCCTGCAGAATAGCAGGATTTGCCTTTCTTATGTGGAGCTGCCTGCCCTCTATGATTCTGAGTCTGGGGTCCAGCCTGGGGGCTCCAGGGGAGCTAACACCGCCCCTCCCCCTGCAACTACCACAAAACCAGGGTGCAGGGAGCAGAGGCACCTGCCATGGGAGTCAGGTCCCTGATGCACCTTCTCTAGCCTCCACCTGCAGCGCCCTGTGTCGTCAACAGAGTCACCGTCCTGTGCCAGGCAAGGGAGGGCTCCCAGGACCCCCCTCAGCTGCCGAGGCCCACAGAGGCGCGGAGTGGAAGGCTTGCTGCCAGAGGTTGCTGGGAACCTGGGGCGGCTGAGGCGTAGCTGGAAGTAATCTCCAGGAGTGTCAACGTGCAGTTTCTGTTTGACTACAGTGATGTTCTCTTGACAAATATTTGTTGAGGCCTCCTAAGAGCCCTGTGCTCACGCAGGCTCCATAGCACAGAGAAGAAAGCAATGCGCTTGGGTCCTTGGGCCCTTGAGGGCTATTGCATAGACACGCGTACTCAGCAGCAGCCTGACTGCCTGGGGCTGCGACCCTGGGCTTCTTCCCTGCCGGGGTGCGGGATGCTATCTGGCCAGAGCAAGGCCAACAGGGAGAGAGGAGGGGTGAGGGGTAGCTGAGGCAGCCTGAGGGTGCTGGTCAGCTGGTGGCTTCTCCTGCCCTGTAGGGGACCAGCTTCTCCATGGCATAGACTTCTCAGGTGTGTTAACCTGCTGGACATCCTTTTCCTCCTGCTGACCCACCATGGTCCTCACGTAGCAGTTGGCAGGCCCCAGCTCTGTCCTTGCTCTTCTCGCTCCTCTTACACTGAGACCAAAATCTGAGTCTTCTACTTCTTCTGCCCTGCACACTTCTGCTAATCTGTGTTTGGCCTAATATCTCCAACTGCCCCTGCTCCCGCACCTCACCTCACCGCCTCCCACACACACGACCTTCCCCCAGGCTGCCAGTGCCCAGCACACTGTCTTCTCGGGAAGCCCCCTTGATATGGACCAGGTGGCTGGCGTTTCCACAGGTCTGGTCAGTCTCTGGCTGGGGGATGTTTTGCCCATGACCCCAGGGTTTCAGGATGCCCTCATGGCCTCATTTGGTCTTTGATGACTAGTTTTGGTCAGTCTGGAAAAGGATGCTCCTTTCTAAATAGATAAGAGTGACCAAATAGTCAAAGTGCTTCCAGTGAGTTGAGGGACTGGATTTGTTCTCTAGGACTCCAATGAGGGTCAGGCAACTGAGGCTGACGGATGGAAGCATTTGGAGGCTGAGATGTCTCCACAGTTGGGAAGTGTCTGGGTGGAGCTTTCCAAAGATGGACACTCTCCTCATTCTCCAGCAAGTAGTGGGTGAGCCTAGCAGGCTCCGTCCACCATCAGCATCTGGAGAGACTGGCTGAGTTTTCCAGGCCCTTCCTGGCTCTGTTACCTACTCTCGTATAAGAAACCAATCCAAACTTAGTGCCCTCATGGAATGACTTATTATTTCTCAGTCTATTGGTTGGCTGAGCTCAGCTGGGCGGCTTTTCTGATTTTCTTGCTTTGAGTCACTCATGTGACTGAAGTCATTTGACAGCTTGACCGAAACTAGAGACTCTAAGATGACTCACTCACTTATCTAGGACCCTGGTGCTGACTGTCCTCTGGGCCACATTTGTCGTTTTTTTTAAGAGGAAGGAAGCAGGCAGGAATGAAGGAGCAAGCAGGCAGGCAGGTAGTAAGAGTGAGGAGAAAGAAACATTTATTTATTTAGTTGTTCATTTTTGTTTGTTCCCTCTGGTCCCTAGTCACAAACTTGGATCCCTGGGCTTTCTCTGGACTGAGCCAGACCTTTAGGCTTAATGTCTGAGCCACCAAAGGACACCTGAGCCTCCTCATTATATGGCCTCTTGTCATTCAGTCCTCTAACCTCCATGGTGTTGGATGTGTTGGAAGAGAGCAGGAGTACAAGCTGCAAGTATGAGTGATACAGCTCATGCCAGTTGCTTCTGTGTCAGTCCACGAGTCAAAACAAGGCCAGACCAGGTTCTAGAGATGGAAAAATAGACTGCCACTTGATAGGAGTTGCGAAGTATGTGTGATCATATTCATAGTTCCCCAATTGCCACTCATTCTGGGTTTTCTGGGAGACCCCTTAAGATTCCATTAGCCCCTGGTAAGGGTTTTGTGGTTCATTTCTATACCTGTGAAGAAGGGCTTTATATGGACGCTGGTTGCCTGCCTTCTATTTCCTGGTGCCTGTTCCACATAGTCTCCTGCTTTAGGCGAAATTGGCCCCATATCAGCTTTAGTAGGGCTCTGAAGTCCAATGGGTTGCTGATTGGCCCAGAGCTGCCCTAATAATCTCATGGCATAATCCTGCCCAT
Source organism: Solenodon paradoxus (assembly GCA_004363575.1). Lineage (NCBI taxonomy): Eukaryota > Metazoa > Chordata > Mammalia > Eulipotyphla > Solenodontidae > Solenodon > Solenodon paradoxus. The sequence goes on along the minus strand of RJWH01001532.1, from coordinate 275,102 downwards.
GGACGTTGGTTGGAAAAAGACATAGAATCAAATGTAGTTCAGTAATAATCTAATGCAGGTCAGTAAAACATGGGAAATTTTCTAGGAACTTGTGGCAAAGATATTTCCTTATTCTTAAGAAAGAACTATAGTAATTCTTCACTTAACGTTGACCATAGGTTCTTGGAAACTGAGACTTTAAGTCAAACAACATCTAACAAAGGCAGGTCCTTGAATAACGTTTCAATGTCGGCCAGGATGGTGTTTTCGTCAGTGTTATAATGAATCAACATGGAAGGAAGCCATGTCTTTTGTGGACTTGTATCAGAAAGGGTGGTTTCTCTTCTGTTGTGTGAGAATGGAGCCCAGAACTGCTGCTATCTTGGTACTCAATAAAGGATGAGGTCTCGAAGGAAAATGGGCAAAGCCAAGAGAACCTCAAAGGAGAGACCTTGGAGGCCTGGTCATTCCATGCCTGGCCCCAGGTCTCTGCTCTGGGCTGGTTTTAGATCTAGGAGCTGGTATCTCTTCCTATTAGCCAGGCCAGGATGAATGGCGTTTTCTGTTACTTGCAGTTGGAAGCCTCATACCTGACCCAGGGCCTGAAATTGTCAGAGGACAAATCTAGTCACTAGTAGGTTGCAAATCAGAAACTATTTATTAAAAGAAGGATAATGTATTCTTAATTTGCTTCCCTAGAAGGGGATGAAATAGAAGAGACATTATGTCAGAATGGACCTAGAATTACTCTTGGCATTATCTGTTCAGCCACTTCAATTGACAGATAAAGAAAATGAGACCCAGATATTTCAATAGAAGCTTGACATGGAGGGTCCACTCCGGTCCAGTGTCCTTACCACTCTCCGGCGGTGCAGTCACTGCATCCCACACACCTGGAAGAAGGGGGACCACCTGATGTTCATACTGTAATGTGACCTTTTTTTTTTAAAGGAAGTGGGCAAGAATGAAGGTGGGCAGGAAGGCAGTAAGAAGAGAGAGGAGGAAGAAGCACTTTATTTATTTTTATTTGTTGTTCACATTGGTTGTTCCCTCTGGCCCCGAGTCTTGAACCTGGGACCTTGGGATATATGTCAGACTGCACCCAGGGTATGTAGACCACTAGGCCACCAGGGTGCAGCCTAAGTATGAACTTCAAGCAGTCACTTCAGACATCTGATTGGTAATTTCTTAATAATAGTAGTAATAATGAAAATTGATGCAACCACTATGGGAAAAGTTTGGAAATTCCTCAGAAAGTTGAAGATGAAAGTCCCATATGATCCGGCTGTCCCACTTCTGGGAATTTACCCAAAAGATACAAAAACACTCATTTGTAGAGATACATACACCCCCATGTTTACTGTAAGCCTATTCACAATAGCTAAACTGGAAATTATGTAAATGTCCAACATCAGATGAATGGGTAAAGAAGATGTGGTCCATATATACAATGGAATACTACACAGCCCTTAAAAGAGATGACATCTTGTCATTTGAATCAACATGGATGGAACTAGAGGAGATGATGCTCAGTGAAACAAGTCAAAAGAAGAAAGACAGAGACCAGATGACCTGACTCATAGGTAGAATGTGGACAGACAAAACCAACCTTTGGACACTTGCAACAAAACTGAGGTTACCAATAGGGAGTGGGACAGGATGCAGACTTAGACATAGACATAGACAGATAGATGCAGACATAGATATTGATATAGACAGATATAGACAAAAACATATAGACAGATACAGATATAAAATAGATATAGACATAGTCATAGACATGGAGATACAATATAGACATAGGCGTAGTCATAGACATAGATACAGACATAAACATAGAGACAGATAGACACAGATACAGACATAGTCATAGGCATATAGATACAGATATAGGTGTAGGCATTTAGACATAGGTTGTGCCACTAGTTCTGCTTCTGGGGTGGGAGTGGGGGAACGAATGGTGGCCGAACTCACTGGACAGTGGTGAAGAACACTTGGTGATTGGGTGGAGGGCAGGGTGTGTTAACATATATATGAAGAATGGGGAACCTCTACATATGAGTTTATTCTAACGTGTAAAAATAAAACAATTGATTAAAAATAATAATTAAAAAAATGTATCTGGCTGACAGCCCATCTATTTCACTTCTAGGATTTACTCTAGAAGAATAAAATCATGTGTCCACACAGTAACCCCACAGGACAGTTCATAGCAATTTTTGTTTATAATGACTAAAACCAAGATTCATTGCAGATGCTCACCTAGAGGTGAGTGGACAGACCACAGGCTGTGGTGCTTGTGCTCTCTCCATGCAGCGGAGTACTACTCAGGAAGGAAAAGGAAAACAGGAGCATCCCAAAGACCTTCTGAGTGACAGAAGTCAGACAGAGAAAAGGAGACATGGATTCCACTCATGGAAAGTCTGGAACAGTCCATCCCAACTGTGGTGACAGAAACCAGGTCAGCGGTTGCTTGGAGGTTGCTTGCAGGTCACTGTGGAGAGGCATTGACTAGGAAGGGGTGTGAGGAGAACTTGGGATGACAGGAATGTTCTGTATCTTGATGGGGAGTGGGGTTACATGTGGGGGTTCATTTGTCCAACCTGACCAAGTACTTAGGATCTAAGATTTTACTGAATGTTTTCACTGCACTCAGAAATATGTTTTCATGACTCCTGAGGCATCCTGGTGGAGCTGTGAGGGGGCTCAATGCACGTCTGCCCCCAAGATTGGGTTCATGTCTCGGGACTGGCAGAAACAACCAAGATGAACAACTAAACAAAATAAATAAAATCCTTCCTTTCTCTTCCTGCCTGCTTCCCTGCCTGCTCACCTTCATTCCTGCCTGCACCTTTGCTTTAAAAACAGACTCTCGAGCCACAGACTGGAAGGTGCAGTATTTTCACAATTTTTGGTTGGGACAGGGGCTGTCAGGCTGTTACAATGCGCTTTCAACGGTGTGTCCTGAATTCGGAGCTGGGCAGAACCGCTGTCTCCTCCTGCTTGTGCGGATGGCGGGGTCAGCCATCCTGTCGTCTTCGCCGGGGCCGAGCCGTCAGCCGGGCTGACCACACTGGCTGTAATAGCTGGCTGCAGAGTCGTTTCTTCTTGGCCCTGCGACCACATCAGGGACCAACCAAGCCCTCCGGCCAGCTTCCCCTACTGACCACCTCAGGCTGCTCACCAAAGAGCCCTTCCTTTCTTCCGCCTCAGCTACCCTTCTGGAACCTTCCAGGTTCCACGTTACACTTGACACCATTGGAGCCTCGTGGGTGATAAAAGCTGGCTTTTTGACATACCAAGATGTCCCTCTGGGCCATTGAAGCAATCATCTCTTTAACTTTTTTATTTTTTAACTGTTATTTGTGTTTTCTTCCTCGTTCCCCAGAAATCATCAAATCAGAGTCTCTCCAGAGGCAACAGCTGGTATTACAGGGTAAGGCTGGGATCATCTTCCAAAACAATGTTTTCTAACAGCCAGCAAACATGTCTGGCTCACATTGCACATCTGTTGAAATTGTATCGTGTTCTTTCCTTGATTTCTCTACTGAAATATCGCTTTAACACGTCCAAGTAACTCTATGTGAGACTGACTTACCTCTGGCATCTGGCCATAAGTTGCTTGGACAATATGTGACCTGTCATTTTGTTGTTCTCTTTTACTTTTCTTCTTTAAAAAAATCAATAGATTATAAGTCCTTCCTTGAGTAAGCGTTGAATAGATATGTGAATTCAGCTTTTCCCTTATTATGATGTTTACATTTTCAATGTCAGATGAAATCTCTGAGGTGCCAGCCATCTGGCACCCGGACGAGGTCTAACTACGTGAAGCTGGGGCTAGAATCGGGAGCTGGGAGCTCCGCCGCCCATCCTCTATGTCTCCCGCTGCAGCTTGGGCATGTGTGCCCGGCCTGGGAAGGACCCTCAGACGCACACTTGGTTCCTTCTGCTCCTCCTGTCATTGGAGAAACGCCCTTCCTCTTCTGGAGAACGGGACACAGAGATCCCAGGGACAGCCTGGCTCGGGGTGGGAGGGAAGGCACCTGGCCGAGAGACAGGGACCCTCTCTGGTCCCGGAGCTTGGGGTGCTCACCGCTAAGCAGTTCCTCCCTCTCAGTTCCTTCCACCATGGTCCTGGCCTCTCTGCCCTTTGTACCACTGCCCTGGAGCCAACCCAACGTCTTAGTCAGTGACGTGATGCGAGCTGCTGTAACAAATAGCCCCTTTAAAAAAAGATACAAGAAAAAGAATTTTTTTTTTTAGCAGATGAAACATAAAACTAATAGCCCCCCAAATCTCAGTGGCTTCATACAACAAAAACATATTTCTTGCTCAAAGCCCAGTACAGATTAGCAGCTTTCTTGAGTGACTCGGAATCAGCTTTAGGGAGAGGGCTGCTTCCGTTTCCACTAACCTGCAGCCTGACCTTGTCAAATCACTTCCCTTCTGTGGGTTTCTGATGCTTCTTTTACAAAATGGTGCCATAGTCCTTCCCCACCTACCTTCCAAGACTAGTGTGACTGTCAAATGCTTGGTAAACAATAATTGCAACTCTAAAAGCAGCTAACATTTGTTAAATTCTTCCTAGACAAAAGACACGGTGCCATATGTTTTATAAACCTTATTTCATTTGGAGGCGGAGGGTGTGGGGGTGGAATTGTTTTGGTTTTGTATTTTAAAGGAAAGGTGCAGGCAGGGAGAGGCGGGAAAAGCTTTTGTAATGATTTTCGTTTAGTCGTTCATCGTAGTTACTGTTCACCCTACCCTGTACCCCAGGATGTGAACTCGGGTCCTTGGGCTATTCATGGACTGTACTCGGCCACAGGCAGCGGACTAACTGCTACTCCACCAAAGCACACCAAGCATTATTTCATCGAATCCTTATACTTCTACCACCATTAAAATGATTAAATGGGTTTTTCTTTCTTATTTCTAAATGAAAGATATTTGTAAGAGAAAATTCTTTAAATATACCAAACATCTTCCCACTTCACAACCTGGTACTAACTGACCCCTTTCAGAAATATTCTGCCTGTGTGATGGACATGATTCACGCTGTCCCTCTATGCTGGTCTCTAACTTCAAGTCTTCTGTCAGACTCCTTTCTGATGTATCTATGCAAGGAACAGCTCCCACCCCTCACACTCTCCTCTGATGCTCTTTTACTCTTTTGGGCACATTTCACCCTCTCCTGACATATTGTGAATCCATGTAATTATTTACTGACTGTCTCCCCCAGCCAGACCGTCAGTGCCGTGAAAGCAGCGACAAGGTTTAAAGAATTCACTGCGACATCTCCAGTGCCTGCAACAGACCTGGGCCCAAGAAGAAACTCAGGAAATCCTTGTTGAGTCCATGGGATCCCATGTTTGTGCCACAGAGGAATGTGCCAAGCGGTCCTTTGTCACTTGGCTCTTCTTTCTCTGTGGAGGTGCTGGAGCAGAAACCACCACCCCCGCCGAGAGTCCAAACCCTGGGCTCGCTCCAGCTTCGGTGAGGAGTTCTACCAGCTGCAAACTGCAGTTCCCTCTGCTGAAAGGCTGCAGGGGAACAAACTCTGCCCCCAGCCTATCCCCAGGCCTCTGGGTCGCCTGTCCCAGCCCTCATCAAGTTATCATATCTGGCTAGTGTCTCCTGGACCCCGTCACTTCTGAATGAGAAAAAAATGTGCAGACAAATTTCTAGCAGCAGGAGTGGCCGCTCTCCTGCGAGGCGGGATGAAAGGCACCTGCACCGTGGCCGGCCTCCCTCCCTCCTGCGCTTGTGTGAGGCGGCTCCGGCTCCATGTGGGACCTGGGGCTTCTCTGCTCCCACAGGTCCAGCCCGCTTGCTCCTCCAAAGTCCTGCTCTGTTGCACCCAGCCCGGGCGGGTACAAACAGAAGCCTGTGTGCCCTCCGATGCCACGTCCTGACCGGGCTCCTGAGTTGCTCCGGCCAGCGGAGAGGGCAGTGCCCCGACACTAAGCCCTGTCACCACTTGCAGGACCTGCCCTCCTCACTTGTGCCTTTGGCTTAGCCCCTCAGCTCTTCCAGGAGGGCAGGCCCGCGCTGGCGTCTGTACATCGTAGGCGTCCGACCATTTTCACTTTTTAGTGAAAATTGTCAGAAACCAGAAGCACTTTTCCTCCCTGTCAGAAAGAAGGGTCCCCCCCCAACCCGCCCCCACCCCCGAGACACAGAGTTTTGCTGGAGAAAAAGAGCTGAGAGGATAAAGATATTGGCCGAGCTTAATGCCATAAATCTGATTAATTTACCTTGTGACACTTGCAACAAAAAAGTGAAGGGTCAGAGGCTTGCCTGCGAAGTGACCTTTCACCTGCCGCCACGGCGGCCACAATGGGGACCTGGCCGCCTTTCCCCGCTACCTGCTGCTTCCCACAAAGCGATTGGACACAGTTTTCAACATGATGGAGAGAACCTCTGGGGTGTCCGGCAACCTTTGTTCTTTCTGCCTGTGGAGCAGCGTCCCGGGGCCTCCATCCTCTCCCTCCGTGCGCCTGGGAGCCCGGTTTGAGGGGACGGAGACCCAGAGAGACCACTCTCCCTCCGACCGTTGCAGGAGTATGTTTCCTAACTTACAGACTCCACACAGAGGAACAGTCTCCGTCCTCACCCTCGAGGAGCGCAGGGGACAGTGCTGCTAACTAAAATCGGATCCCATCAATGCCTGACCTACGGAAGGTTCTAGATGCCCGCTCACGGCATGAAGGACTGAACATTCTGTAGGGCACTTTGTACAAAAGAAGACACTGTGAGAGAAAGAGTGGAATTTCCAGACTGGGGAAATTCATTTCGGATCCTTAAATTACGCCAGTCTAGAAAAGAAATGGAAACTTAGGTGATGGGGGCGCCCTGGTGGGGTAGTGGTTTGGTCAGATGCCTTTGGCTGGGCGCAGCCCACATACAACCCAAGGAACCAGGTTCATGCCAGGAACAACCAAGATGAGCAAATAAATACAATAAACGAGGTGCTTCCTCCTCCTCTCTCTTCCTGCCTGTCTGCAGACTCGCCTTAATTCCTGCTGCACCTTTCCTCAAAAAAGAAAAAGAAAAATCAGGTGAGCCTTCCACTTCTCAAGCTGATGTTAGCAAACTAAAAAAGTCGAATAGCCAAGCTTTCACAGCCATAGCAGTGCCGGCCCGGGCAGTGCCCCACGAGGGCCCGCGGCAGAACGGAGTAGGAACCAGATGTCCGGTCAAGCTGTCTGGCCGTGGAATTAACCCTTTGCTCCACATGTGTTTTGTAGTGAGCTTGGGCTGAGTGTTTAAACTCATATTTCTCCGGCCTCTTGGGAAGGCACCCACTTTGTGCTGATTCAGCTCTTCGCATGCCTGGCACAAGGCCATTCTGAGCAGCTGGAGCCATGGAGGCAGGAAAACCCGCCAGCGGGCAGCAAATCTGGCTCCCCGCAGGTTTACGAAGCCGCAGATGGGCCCAGGGGGGCTCAGGGGAGAACCCCAGGCAGGCCCGGCTCCATCTGCGCACTGAAAGTGTGTCTACACAGGGGCTAGGCACGCTCACCTCCAGACTCAATTTGGAACAGCTCAAAGTGAGAATGGAATTTATTGCGGCTGAAAGGTCTGGAACATGCAGACAAAACTCCAGGAATTTCTCAAGAAGAAAAGAGGAAGGGATGGAGGGAGGGAGAAGGGAAGGAAAGGAGGAAGGAAGGAAGCAGGGAGGAGGGAGGGAAGGAAGGAAGGAGGAAGGTAGAAAGGCCTGGAAGCTGGGGAGGAGGGTGGGAAGGAGCCCCACAGGAGGTGTAGCTGGCAAATTAGCACAAAGCACACAATTGTCTGCCCCTGTGTGATCTCCCCAGTGTTGGCTGGGAGGCCCCTTCTTTGGGGCCCTGTTCATCGACAGTTTATCTCCTAGCTCAGCTCTAAGAAGGAGCAATGAATCCTCCATGTCAGCCTCGAGGAGCCTCTTAGCGATCACCTAATACCAGACAAGGCCCCAAAGCAGGCAGTGGTTGTTTTGCTGAGATGTGCATCAAGTCAAGACATAAAACAGAGCAGTGAGCTGGCTCTGGTTGCCGCAGAAACAGGAGGTGGCCAGGAGCCCGACTGGCTGAGACAGCTCGCCTACCTTCCCCCACCGACGCCCCATTTCCCCTCAGCAGACCCACGGGGGACACTGAGCTTGAAACCAAGTGATCCCTTCTAAGGCCCAGGTTCTGCTTCTGGAGGAGAAATTGGATTCCCTACAGAGAAGGTGGTGTAAGAAGACATTACAAAGTCTTTCCTCCTGGTGTTCAGTTAGGTTTGGCTCTGCACAGGTTGTTTAGATATTTTTGTCGCTAGACATCACTCTAACTCAAATCGCACCCCTTTGTGCAGATGACCTTGAATGCTACTGAATCTTACTGTTTGGAAACAGAAAAATAGTACTGGGGGTAGGTGAGGACAGGGTGTAACTGGGACTAGAGGAAAGATGACATGAAGACGAAACACATACAACACTCTCACATTTGGTGTCCTTGAGTCCATGGTGCCACCAAGTATTAATGGGGACCCATGGTCTCTCCCCAAGTCCAGCTCCTGTACCCCAGGTACACTGGGTTTTGAAGAGTTTTTCGTCGCATCCTGCATTTTCCCTGCACTATTTGCTCCTACCAGGCCTCTATGTGTGATTTGCTCTAACTCCATCTATAGCAAAATGCTCCACATTCTTCAAATCCCTGTAGGAAGGCCACCTCCTCCAGGAAGCCTTCCCCCTTTAGTCCCACTCCAGTCTTTCTCGCCCTGCAATTCCCCAGACGGCCTGGGGACTGTGAGCACACTTTGCTCTCGCTGGCACCCCTACCTCGCTCTCGTTTAGGACCCTGGTCTTCCTGAGGCCAGACTCCAGCCTCTCTGCTCTTCTAGAAGACCAGAGATAGGATTCCACTAGGAAAAAGATGACATAAAATAATATTTCCAATGGGCGCGGGGTGGGGGGAGGAAGCATTCAAAACGGCAGGGCAAGTATGCTGGGAAAATTCTCTTTGGAACAGCATTTTTATCCTCACACACACACCTCTCACCGGGCCCCTCATTCCCATGGGCAGAAGGAATGTGATGGTATATTTTTCTGTTGCCTTTATGTTGATGCTCAAACTCCTTTTCTCCCCTCACCCCCATCAATTATTGAATGCCTTTAAAAAAAAACTACCCCAGCAGATGTGTGTGAGCTGTTTGATCTTGAGGCTGAATAGGAACGAAAGTATCTGAGACACAGATTATGGTGGAGGAGAGGGGAAAAAAAAATCTTAACAGGAGCTCTGTGAAGGAGAAAGTTTAGCTTTGATCTTACTATTGAATTTTGCTAGTGGGGTGTGTGTTTATATCTATTTCTATTTATCTTTTTAGCTCCCCCAATTCTGTGCCGCTGTGTCCGCCTTTTGAGATGCTACAGAGGGAGTTTTGTCTGCTTCTGTGCACTGCGACTTAAGTCATTTAAGGTAAGAATTTAATTTCTCTGGGAAGTAAAGAGAGGACGGTAGCTTAATTTATGGATATCTTTTCCTTTAAAGGATTCTAAAATAATTGGGGCACTTTATCTCAAACCAAATGGAAAAGAGGCCTATTAAAAACCAGAGAGGCCGCACTTCCAGACACGGAGGTCTAACTTTATCGTTTAATTCCTAATTTGCACATCTTCCTCACTAAAGAAATCCCAGACCTTAGAAAGCAATCTGACCTTTGCAGACTTAAAAGGAATTAAAGTGTGTGTGTTTATAGTTAAATTCTAGTTCAAAGTTTCCCATGAAGGGGGCCTCACCTGTTTTAAAAAAAAATGGGCCGTTTTAAAAGTTAGAAGAACTTGAAAAATTTTAAAAGACTCCATTCCCTGATAGGCTGACAATAAAGTAAGAGGATACTGGAGCGACAGACACTGTTTTGTGGTTCATGCAACTTGTGGGCTTTCAGATCTCTGACAAAGTTCAGCGAGACATGAGACGTGGACCCACAATCTCACTCTTGGCTTTTCCTCTTGATTCGAGGAGAACTGAAATGCTTACACTCTACCTCTCCTGGCGTGCCTTCTTCAGTTCATTTATTCATTTATTCAGCCAGTATTTATTATACCTACTAGATGCCAGACGCTTTGCTGACACACTTCTAAACTGTAGCAGGCATTGAAAAAGCATGTTTATCTGTACTTCAAGGCCTAAGCCAACAAGAAATCCTAAATTAGGTTCTCAGAATCTTCCAATAGAGCTATTCTAAGAATTTGTTTTATTGAGCATTTTCTCAGGTATTTATTCAACATCAGTCAAATAGAAAGCACAATGCCAAGTGTTGGCATGAACAGAGATGCATTAGGGACAGACTGTTACTTGAGGGTGGAGAGGGACACATGAAAGTGTCACCAGGGAGCAAATATGTGTGAGTGGATGGGGGCCATCACTCAGAGAAAAGGGGGCACCTCGGCATGGGCTGGGACTGGAACTTGTCAGCTTCCAAATATCAAATTGACATGCCTTCCGTCTATATAATGTTATAAGGAAATGTTACTTCAATGCAAATTTTTTTAAAAGAAAAAGAAAACAAAGATAAATATGACTACTAAAGAGAGCAACATGTAGGCAGCATCTAAGTTATTAAAATGGTCACTCATCTCTAACAGGTACATTCTACTAGTCTCAGTAATCTCATTTGATGAGCACACCCTGGTGGCTTAGCAGTTAAGTTCTCAGCCCCTGGCCAGTGCAGCCCACATGCACCCCAAGGACCTAGGTTCAAGACTTGAGGCCAGGGTTGGAATAACAAAGTAGAGCAAACACATGCTTCTTCCTCCTTTCTCTTGCTCCCCACCTGCCAGCAGACTCATCTTTCTGCCTGGACTTCTCCTTAAAAAAAAAAAAAAAAAACTCATTTAATAATAAATGAGGTGGTCACGCACACACATACACAAACAAAACCCCCCAAAACTCCATTCAGATTGGACTGTCAGCAATCCAGTGTGGAGGGAGAGGCTGTGACAATGCTTTCCAAGAGGTGTGGCAGCTGTTAGGGAATCCTCCTTGGGCCAAAAAGGGAGGTCGCATTCCAGAGAGCATCTTTGCTTAGAACTTAGGTTACAGGACTTCGGGTGTAGATTGCAAGGGTCTGGAAGATTCCGAGACACTCCTCCAATTCCCCTGAAAGTTAAGTTCTCACTAGAGGGAATAGGGCTTTCCAAGAAAGTTTATTTTATAGTCTAATTTACTGTTCGCTGACCAGGTCTAAAGAGAACCCAGGCCACACTGCAAGGACTCCCTCCCCAGAGTCTTTGTTACTGTTCTGTTGTGTCGCACACGCACACGCACACACACACACACACATGCGCACGCGCGCTCATACCTGGAGTGACATAACCTCAGGCGCTGGTTCCCCATGGCTTTGTGACAGGGCGTGGTGGCCTCAGGGAGGAAGCAAGTCACCATAGGTGAACTGCAGGGTCTAGTCTCCTCATCTGAATCAGTCCCGTGCGGTGACAGAGCTGGGTGCACCTGCAGACCCCGTCCTACCTGTACTTGCCTGGGGACAGTGTGTTACTGACAGTGACCCCGCCTTGTCTGGTGCGGAGACAGTTCAGGGTTTTCCTTAGAGTCATGACAGATTTTCCTGGCGTTTTATACTGCTGTAGGCCAAGAGCATTTCAGGTAGATAATTAAAAAAAAATTTGAAGTAAAGATTCAGGCAGGAATAAAGGTGAGCAGATGCAAGTAGGCAGGAAGAAAGAGGAGGAAGAAGTGCTTTATTTTATTTAGTCATTCATTTGAGTTGTTCCCTGGAGCCCCGGGATCTGAGCCCAAGACCTTAGGATGTATGTGGACCCTGCCCACCTGCTGCTCCACCAGGGCGAGCTGACCAAGTGCATTTTCAGTGTGTAGGTTTTGATGGTTCTCTTTAGCCTTGGTCAGCTGAAAGTCAACTCGAATATGAAAGAGTCATGTCCATTTCTCTCAACATGCTTAGCTCTATGGACGCCGTCATTAAACAACCATGTAGAAAATGCCTACTGTGCACATGAAATGCCGGCCACGTAAAAAGCAAATATCACAGAGATTTGTAGGATTTTCCTCCTGTATTTGTGTCATTATGCGTATGTGTGTGTGTGTGTGTGTGTGTGTATATATATATATATATATATATATATATATATGCCCTATACTATAAAAAGTTATTTCTGATAGCATCATGCAGAAAGCCTCACAATTCGGTTTGTTAGTACGTGAAGGAACAGTGACAGTTTTGGTGTCGGAATGGGGTAGTATTTGCAGTTAAAGCCGCTGGCCCAAATGCTGACTTTGCCTCCTGTTATCAGTGTGACCCTGAGTGAGTCATATCACTTCTTATTTTGAAGCAGAGAGTTCGGGGTTGTTTTGCAGATTAAATGAGATCACAATAAATTCTAGCATTGAGTCTGTCACATAGTAGGTGCTTATTAAACACTAGTGCTCTCCACCCCCACCCCACTTTTTACATAGTTTGGGGTGCCTTTAATTGATATTCAGTAACTGTGACCAGTTTTAAATCTTATAAAAGAAGCTGATATGTTCGACTTTTCTCTTTAAAAGTATCAAGGTCTGTAAATTCTTACCCGCTGGCGATGTGGGGGATGGGCTCAGAACACCCTAGAAACGTTGCCTCTTGGGGTCCTGGCAGTCATACTACACACCTGCAGCCCAAGTGTGACTGACAGGCCTCCTGCCGGGCGTGGCCACCCCATCTGCAGGAGGAAATGTCCTGTCTATCTGTTCTCAGATGAAAGGTGAGCGTGGCAGAGGCCCACGCTCCCAGCAGAGCCTGAGCGGGGAGACGCCTGCATCTGTGCCTCTCAAGGGCACCTCTTTGCCCCTGGGCGTCCCCTCCCCTCCTCATGCTCCATCTCCCCATGCTGCTTCTGCCCCTGCAGCTTCCAGGAGCTGGGCTTCTTGAAGTCATTACCTAAAGTCATTCTCTTTGGCCTTCGCACTCCTTCTAATCATGCTGTTGTCTCCTGTCTGCTCTCCCAGGCTTTTGAACCTCCCCAGCTGCTCTAAGCAAACTTTTGCATTTCCTTTCATCTCTCCCAAGGATCACACATCTGCATGGCTCCCGCCGCTGTCCAGACCCAGCAGCCTGGGTAAAAGGGCGGTTGTTTTGTCTGCTGGCCGCATGTGCTCAGGCCCGGGAGCAGCTCCAGATTTTGCTGCGAGAACCCCTCCTGCACCCATGGCATGCAGTCTTGGGGGGACTCTGAGACCGTCCCCCTGGAATCCTGCCTCCCATGGGCCAGGGCGTGGTCACGGTCACATGACCATGCCGTGGCCAATCAGATTCTGTCTTGGGAATTTGCATGGGAGCCCCAGAAAGTCTCTGGTCCCCTAATCCGTAACAGCTGCCCCTTCAGGTCCTGCCTTGACTCCTGGCCAGTCTCAGATGGGTCCTTCTGATTCAGCGTCCCCGTATCTTTTCCTAAACCCCTTCGTGTTTAAGAGGGTGAGATTCATGTCTCCTTCCTGCAGTCTAAGAATCCTGATGACATCACAGAACAGCTCATGTAGCTCCATTTCTAAAGCTCAATTTGTGTTAGGAATATTCTGGATCGATTCATATCGGCCTTCTCTAAAAATCCTGTGTATTTATATGTTTGGAAATCTAAGTTTTGTCAGCTGCATTAGAGTGAACTTCCTGCTCCTCAAGCAGAAGCAGACTTTTTCTTAAGCGTCTGGTGAAAGGCAGGCACGGGTGATGCAAGTGAGCTCGAGAGGCTGGGGTTTCTAAAATGGGCCCAAATCAGTGTTTTTCACAATTCTGTGGGCCTAGGAGCTATCTGGTGAGTTTTTCCTGGGAACAGCCCCCAGAGATGCTGATGTCGCAGCTCCGGAGTGGTCCCTGGACCCCCAATTTAGAGCGCGCTCCCAGATGCTGCCGGTCCGAGGACCACGTGGGGACTAGCAAGCCCTTTCATGCTCTCTTCTCCCAGCAGGAGAGACTGCGCCCTAGAAAGGCGTCTGCTGGCTTGTTAAAGGAGAACGAGTGAGCAGGTGAGAATTTGCCTTCCTTTTACTGTGCTGTGGGCGACCTCACTGAGACTCTGCCCAGGGAGTCCCTGTGAAGAATGAGATGGGGGCTGGGTTGGAGGGTGTGTATGGGGTCAGGGCGTCCCCACGAGTCCGCTGGTGCTCCCGAGAGCCACGGAGGCCACTGGACGCCATGTCCAAGGCTACTTCAGTGCAAAAGTTGTTTCTTTCTTTTTTTTTTTTCAAGAGCAAACAATTGCAAAGGTGTTGAGGAAACAAGAGAGTGCCCCCTGGGACTATTTGGCAGTGACTTCAGTGGGAGCGGAGTCCACGCCTCACTTGTCCTCAAGGGCCTCGTGGCCCCGGCAGCCCCTCCTCTCTGCTCGCTTCCACATCGCTGCCCCTTCCTCACACCTGCCTCTGGCTGACATCTCCCCAGATCCCCCTCCCGATTCTGCAGGATCCTGACTGCTACATACTCGCTTCTGAATGCCAAAAATCCAGTTGCGACACTGGTCACAGCCCCGGCTTCTCTGCCCTTGCTGCCCTCCAGAGCACTCCTCGTGGAGTGCGTCTATCTCATCTCATCCCTGCGGTACCCTCACGAGGCAGGGATTGTGATCTCTGTTTTAATAAGCAAACACAGAGAAGTAACTTGCCTTAGAGGAACTATTTAGAAGAAGCAAGAGGCAGAATTTGACTCCAGTTTGTCTGACTCCAAAACCCATGTCCCAAACTGCCCTGCTGTTCGCGTTGCTGTTGTATGTGTGTGTTTCTCTGCGTGTCTTAGCATGTAATCCTTATCTAATGACAGCTCACCTAGGCAGGACCTGGGTGCTCTGGGAGAATATTCTAGGGGTTGTCTTGACCAGACTCGCATCCTCTGGCGTGCTCAGAACCAAATGTCTTTCCAGAGTCTTCTTTCAAGAGATGCTGCGAACCATGGATGTGCTGTTCTCTCAGGGCTGGCATTTGTGAGCACAGGCAGGGCTAGGCACATTCCTGGAAGTGGGGAGCGTTTTTTCCTACTTACCAGTCATCGCTGCTTAGCCATTCATATCTATGAGACAGACTAAAAATTGGACTTCCAAGAGGAATAAAGAGCTTATTATTCATCATTTGTTAAGAGTCTATTTTGTGTAGATGAGCAAGCTGGGTTCTAGAATGAGTCACAGAGGACCCTAAGGTGGGAGGCCTTGGACATGGGGTGCCCCTATTGCCTGCATTTTGGATGTGGAGTTGGGGGTGGCGGGGTCAGCATGGGAGAGCAGGCAGGTCCTGGGCTGGAGGAAACGTCCTAGCGGTTGTGCAGGTCCACGCAGAATGCAGGCCAGTCTTCATGCTGAAATGAAGAGTGCAGGTGCCCACCTGGAAGGTCCACTATGGTAAGAGTTTGGATGCTGTAGAGGGGCTTGAAGTCAGGGTGCGGGTGAAATCAAGCAGTGACTGAGAAGGCCTAGGAAACACCCATCCACCCACCCACTCAACACATACTGATTGAATGCAGAGTTTGGCACTAATAATTCAGCTTTGAATAAGAGACAGTGGATGTGCCACCCTCTTGGAACTTGTGGGGGAGGCAGGTGTTAATCGTGGCAGCTACGATCTAATTTTAGTTGTGAGCAATGCTCTGGGGCTGGGCAAAATGTCAGTGCTCCCTGGAAAAGAGCAGGCATTCAAGACCAAGCCTTGAGTGCATAGATCTCTCCGCCTGAGCTTCATCAGATCAGCTGAGGAGCGTGCTTTCCAGATCCTGCCTGGCCCTTGAGGAAAGTCCGTCTAACGGCAGAGACAGACCCTGTACCCACGCGAAGAGAGTGTGGCGTGTTCGCTGAGTATGGACTGAGAACCAAAGGTGTCTGGGTCCATTTACTCCTTGTTCCTGCAGCCTGGCTTGGGCGAGCTGCCCACGTTTTAACAGATTTAACCATTCTGAGTGTGGGTTTCCTCTTGGCTAAAGAAGCGTAGAAAAGATCAGGTCTGGGGAGATTTCCTACGAGCGGTCTTCAGAGACAGCAGTGTGGCCCAGGGAACAGGGAAGGGGACTGATAAGGGCATTCTGCAGGGGTGGCATGTGTGAGGGGTAGTCAGAGGATGTGCTTGTCAAGAGTCAAGAGCCTCAGTGGGGCACTGAGAGAAAGGGCGTTTGGATGGCGTGGGAGGAGCTCGCTGGGGAGGGGACTTGAAGCACATGATCATCCCCCTCTTATTTTTTAAGTCCCGATTTAGCCAAACCTCTCTGAACACTTTTAGATAAACCGTGTATTGAGTTTCTTCATCACAGAGATTTAATTCTATCGTGGAGTGGAGGGCCTGACTCTTCATCCTATGCAGTGGAAAGAGATGGGAAGACGCTGGGAATAGGGACCACTCTTTGAAGAAAAGTCAGGTTAGAACCTCTGCTTTATACTATGTAAAAGGTGCATGTTAGGTGGATTAAAGACCTGTGTGGGACAGATTAAGTTATAAAGCTATACAAGGATTTAGAGAACAAAAGCTAAGAGACTATATGTGTGACCTTTGGGTGAAAAATTCTTAAAGAAGAATCCAAAGCACAAACTTTAGGGCAAAATGGATGTGGCTGCAATCATATTAAATTTTTTATATTCAACAAAGAATACATTAGAGCAAGATTAAAGAAGAGCAACAGATGAAAGAAGATGCTTGCAATGCCCTCAGCTAATGGGGGTAAATAGAGCAGACAGCAGCTCCTGGAGGCCAGTAAGGTAGGAAATTCAAAGGAAAAGCAGTCAAAGATAATCCATGGGTAAGTCACACAGGTAGGTATGTGCCGTTTTAAACAGGACAGTACAGTTTTTTCATTTCTCCATCATCCTGTCATTTTTATATAAATATCAATTTTGTCCCATTTTGAATAAACTGGCCCCAAGGGACAGTCGAGTTGCCCAGGGCACAGTCTGTTGAGGGGGCCGCAAAGCAGCTGCCCCTTTTGCCCGCGTTAAAGACAGGCCTCGCTGACACTGACTCTGGAGGGCCATAGCCGCTGCTCTGTTCTGAGCCCTGAGAGGAAATAGGAGGGCAAGGCAAGAGGGCTCCCCACAACCCGTGCACGCCCGTGTCTTCAAAGGTAGTACAACGCCTCAGTGTGATTGAGCCACAGGTAAGTACTGTGGGGTTATCTCTGGCACTGTGGGAGTTACTGAGCATTTCTGGAACTGGAATGGTTAAAGTAGCATGTGTTTTAGGTAAGACATTTACAGTGAAGCTTATAGGGGATGCCAGTTTTGTTGTTTTTTTTTTTTGCCTAAGGTGCCAAAATTCCTTGCATGGCCCTAATTGTTTGTATAACGTACTGTGGGATCACACATTACTATGTGATTACTGATAGACATCACATAGTACTTATTTGTTACCAGCCTGGCTGCTCTGCTCTTGCTTAGATTGCTCCTCTTCTTTCCCTCCCCTTAGTTGCCAACACATAACCCCATCCTATTTTTGCCATCCCAACGTCCCATTTTTTCATTTCAAGGAAATATGATCAGCCTACACACAGGGAAAGTTTTAAGATGAACAAGTATACAGAGAGATGCCCAACCTTACCAATAATCAAAGAAAGGCAAACTCAATTTCAGAATTATACTTGTACTCACTAAATTTGCAAAAACTAGAATATCAGATCATAAATACTGGTGAAGATGTGAAGAAAGAGGCACCAATGGACATTGCAAGTAGATCCATTTTAGAAAGCAACTTTGCTGGACAGCAAGTATGTGCTTAACTGAAGGAATTGCTGTCTGCTCAGCTCTCACTCTGGAGGTAAATGCCATGGAAGTTAGAGTTGTGCTGTTTGTAGTAATGGGGTTGGAGATGACCTCAGGGACCATCTCAAGGGAAATGGATGTGTAGAATGAGATAGATGCATCCCATGGAATATCATGCAATAATAGAAACAGTCAACTAGAAGTACAACACCAACATGAATAGATCTTAGAAAAATGGTTTTGTGCGAAAGAAACAGAATGAGATACATAGTATAATAGCATTTATGTAGAATAAAACCACAAGACTAAAAATTGCATTTTCAAGGATTCATTCATAACCAAAGACATGTAAGAAACACACTAGTTTAGGTGAGAATAATGTCTCAACCAGAGTCTAATCAGGAAAACAAAAACCACTCTAGGTATTTTAAACAGAGAGGATTGAACACAGGGCATTGACTACAAGGGAATTGGAAGACTGATAATGAGAAAAGCCACAGTGAGATAATGGGCAAATTGACACAAAATAAAGAATTGATCAATGGATCAATCTGATTCTATTTCCCTAAAAAGTATTTCCTTCTAATCATGTCATGGGGTTGACAGTGAAATGGCTGTTAGGTACATTAATCAAGCGAGCCATCAGTCCCCATCAGAACAAAATATGAACAAATGTGAAGGAATGATAAAGAGATTTCAGATTGTTGTGAGTTTTTATTCCAAGAACATAGTTTTTGGTGCCAAGAAGAGTCTGAAGGTCTCAGTGCTGGGAATATCTTAGGTATCCGCAGGTTATTGTTCTGGGAATCCCACTTGTTCACAGAAGTTGAGAACGGGTTATACTGATAATCGGCCACATTAACCAGCCTCTAGTGAGCACCGGCTATGTGCTAGGTGCTCGTCTATGAACTTGCCACCAATCGAGACTTTTGATCCTCACAACACTTTGTGGGATTATTTTCACCATCCCCATTCTAAGGATGGGGAAACTGAGACGTGGAGAAGAGCAATTCATTACAAAGTCCATGACCCCCCCATGGCTGCGTTGATTCGGTTAGTCTGGTTCAGAGTCTGTGCTCCCGTAGGCCACTGTCATCCAGAAGAAGGAAAGGAAAGTAGAAACAGCAGAAAGTGTTTATTAAGTGCCACCTTACTTTACACCCGCTCAGTTCATTTAACCCTCACGACACATTACTGGATTTAGCTCCTTGTTAGAGCCAAGGAAACACAGACTTAGTGTTTAATGACTAGCTAGTAAGAGCTAAGGTTGATGCTTAATTTGACCGTAAACCCGTGCCTTTTTCACTAAACCATGACGTTTCAGAGCAGCATCCATGCATAAAAGCACACTTAACAGGAGAAAGCCTCTGGCTTAGAACTTCATCCTGAAGTCCCTACAATTCTAAGACATTGGTGACTTGGTTTCCTTATTCAAAGTCAGGAAGTATGTGGGGGCACTGCGGGGAAGAGACTGAGTAGAGGAATCGTAGGGGAAATAACGCTGATAGAGAAAATAAATGTCTAAGAGAAGAGAATGAATAGCGGTGTCATACTAGCCATCTTTGAACAAATTTTTTTTTTCTTTTTGCAAAAAGCTATGTGCTTTTTTAGAGGAGGAAAAAGAAAGAGGTTGGATGCATTCAGCAGGTAAACCGTCAACTTTCAAAAATGATTGTAAAGATAGTCCCTAGTCATCTTTAGGACACAAAAGTCAAGTCTGACCAGGAAGTATTCATTCATAGCTCAGAGCAGTGTTATGTACTATGGAAACTTTCACACTGATAAAGTGATGATGTTGAGATCATTAAGCAGATGTCAGGATGTATGCTGAGCTCGGGGCTGCGCCGCGGGTCCTGCCTCCTTCCCCAGCCCCCTGCACACCTCTGCGGGTCCCAGGGCAAACTCCTCTCCACTCTCCCAGTGAATTATCCCCACCCATTGCCACACAGTTCTCACTTGAGAGGGTTTCAGCGCCCAGGAGGCTGGTTAAAACACAGCTCTAGCCCTGGAATTTCTGATTCAACACTGGGTAGGCCGAGGACTTGTGTTTCCAGCAAATTCCCAGCTGCTGCTGCTTCACTGATAAGACTCCAGAACCCAGGCCCTGAGAACATGCCTCCTCTGGGCTGCCGTGCATTTTTGTTTGATTTCAACTTTGGCCAAGCAGCAATTTCTATGTCTTCTGGGGCATCTGTGAGCTTCTTGCAGGAAGAAGCTGGCTAATAGGTGCTGAGCTCCTGGGACCAGAGAGGCTCCAGGGCCTAGAAGTTTATCCATAAAGAACTCGTGGGATCTCTGAAAACTGCATCCCAGCCCCAGGCCCAGGGGAATATCAGGAGCTGCAATTAAATACAAGGAGCTGGTGTCAATGGAGGGAGGGAGGTTTAGAGGGAGAGAGGGAGGGAAAAAGGGAGAGAAGTTTGGAGGGAGGGAGAGAGAAAGGAAGGAGGAATAAACCAGACGTGGCCTTTCTGGGCTCCTTAACACAGAGCATGATATAGAAGAAGAGGCATTTCCCTCCATCGCCCCCACAAACCACCCTTCTGTTGCCCCCAGGAATCCAGACCATCACGGGCAGTGCCGAAGGGAGATACTAGTGCCAAGCAGAGCGGGACCCCATCTGGGGCTGCACTGCCCACCAAGAGCTATTAGCCAATGGGACCATGTGCATGCAAATGCGTGAAAATGAAAGAAAATGAGCCATGCAGTTTCATCAGCATCCTGAGCACCTTTGGTGGCTCAGCTGTCATAGGAGGGTCAGCAGCCCAGTTGGACAGCTCACAGGAAGAACATGTCTGCTGCTGCGGAGAGGTCTGAGGGCTGTGTCTCCCTCTGAGTCTGGGCCAGGCGCAGTGGGAGTCAGACGGAGGGCAATGTGATATGTCTGTGCCCTTGCCTGACACGCCACCACTGCCCAGGGACCTGCTGACGGGGCAGACCCTGCAGACGGTGCCTGAGGACAGAGAAGGATCCGCTCTGCCTCCTCTTTCCCACACAGCTGAGGATAAGGCTTTAGTGCCGGGTGGCGGTGGCACCTTTGGGACACAGAAGATGCTGTTGGGACTGAGAATAGGATGGCCCACATGGTGGTGTCGCTCCCTGGACTCCTAGCAAGGCCAGGGGGCTTTGAGGTCGGGGGTCGGGGGATCATAGTCTTCTAATGCTGTCGGAGTCAGCAGGTGCCTTGCTAGGCTCCTTCCATGGAAGGGAGTCGCCCTCCATCTCACAAACTGGGCAGTTACTTCTGTTTCTTTTAGAAACGGGCCAGTCTGGTGGGAGCCTGAGCTAGAATAATGGCAAATGGAAAAGCAGCATCGGGGTATCCAGGCCTGCCGGAGCCTCCCCCAGACTCAGCCGTCTGCCCCTTCTGTGTAGGTTAGTAATGCGGGCGGCCATGGTCTGATAAATCATTTTCCACAGGAGGGTTTCCCGATTGCAAGGAACTTACAAGTCCTTTATCTAATTCTTCCGTAACTCACCATCATATGGGAAAACAGACTCTGTTTCCTCCGGGATGGCTAAAGGCTAAGAGAGATGGGAGGGAAAAACATTCCAAGGGTGCTTCAGGTTGTGTGGGACTTGAATTTTTGCAGATGGGTCCTTATCTGTCTGCCAGGAAGCTTCGCAATTCCTCAGCCCTCAGTGGACTGGAGTCCAGCTCACGTCTGAGTGACAGAACGGGGCCCCCTACTGTGTTTGGAGCACACTGGGGGGAGAGAGAAATGGCCTCAGAGCAATCTGCTCAGCCAGATGTTGGCCATGGGTCCAGTGTGAGCCCAAGTAGTGCCCTCTGGGGCTCAGAGCAGACGGTGAGGGCAGCGAAGCTGTCCTTCCAGGACCTAAGGAGCCCCCTAGGATGCCACTTCTGTTAGGAGGATTGGGGTCAGGGCGCTGCAGGCTTGGTCTGGTAGGTACAACGGCTTGGCGGGAGGAAGGAGGAGCCCTGTGTGTATCCTGGGACCAGTCACCCAGATTGTCCCCAAGCCAGCGTGTGGAGGGAGGGAGGACGCCACCACCACCCAGACAAGCTGTAATAATGGCCCAGCCTGGGCAGCCCGGCCTCGGGGCTTCCCCAGCAGGAACTGGAGAGCCAGCTGTGCAGAGAGGAGAGTTCGTACTTCCTTGCAGGACCGTGGAGCTTTGTCTCTGGGAGAGCTCCAGGCCGGCAGAGATGGCGCAGAAAAGGGACAGGACTGGAGCCCTCGCTGAGTCGGAGAGTTCGACAGCCCAGGGGAGACTAGATTCCTGCAGGAGGAGGACAGGCGGGCCTTGGAGAGCACGCAGTGCAGAAACCGGCCAAGGGAATCAGCTCTCTTCTTCCTGCTCTTTCCCTTCCAGAATATTCTGCTGTTACGTGGGATTGAACAAGACTGGTCTCTGCAGCTGAGTGGGGAAGGGGCCCAGAGCAGGAGCTGGAATCAAGGAGCTAAAGAGGAGGTTCCCACAAGGCAGGTAGAGGCCCCTTGTAGGTTGGGGGCTTGAGAAGTGAGGAGGGAAGGGAGCCCATGTGCCTTGAGGAAGAGTCCTGTGGCGGGAGACGAGCCAGGTGACAAGATAACCCTGTGAGGGCGTGGAGGGTCCTGGCACTGAGATAGTCCCAGAGCGGAGCGAGGAGGGTTTCTGCAGAGGAGGGGGCTCCGTGCAGGATGTCAGGACCCTCGTGGGTGGGGTGGGCATGGAGCAGGCGGCACCCAGCCCCTGTGGTGGTGCTCAGAGGCGGGGAGGGCGTCGCGGTGGGAGGGCGGTGCGGGGCAGGGGTGTGGCAGCCTCACTGCGGGCCACCTGGCCTGGCGTCTGACAGCGGGGTGAGGGAGCGGGTGCCTCTGAGCGGGGCCACGAGTCCCACTCTTGTTGGCACTGGGGTCTGGCCGAGTGTGGGCGACGATTAAGTGCCGGGTGATGGTAACTGTTGAACCGATGATGAAATAAATGGAAAAGGCCAGGGTTCAAGCTCCGTCTTCACCTCTTCCTGGCTCTGTGACAATGGACGGCACCCTCTCCTCTGACGGCCGTGCGTGACAGCCCGCTGGAAGCTGCACTCTGAGAACGTTGAAGACCCATCCTGCTCTGCTAACGGGAAAGAGGACCCAGACGCTCTCGGAGGGGCAGCCCTTCCTCATCTCCCCTGATCCCGTGGCGAGTCCCCAGCTGTCCAGCCTGCTGGTCAGGCCTCCATGCCTCCTCTGTGAGAGAAGGAACCGAGCCCCACCCCTGCCAGGACCAGGCAGCGCCACACGGAGCAGCTCAGCTCCGGGGAGAGAGCAGCCAGCAGGCTGCGCCCAGCAGGCCGCTGTGGTCTCCCTCCTGGGCCCCTCGACTTTCCAGCGCTGCTGCTCCTGCAGGTCCACGGAGCTGGCATCCCCTTCCTCGGAGCCACAGACGCCCCACATCCATGTCGACTGAGGCCCTGGGCTTGTGTGGGTACCAGGATGCCCTCGGGTCTCATGGCTGTGGCTCCACCAGGGCGCGTGGTGGGCACAGGACCCTGGCTGTGTCCTGAGGCCTCAACCGCCCAGTGTCCCTCCTGACACACTTACTGACAAGCGACGCGTGGTTTAAAGGGTGTCCAGAGCATTTTTCACTCCTGACCCCTCTCCCCATGGAAACACACCCTCCGGCTGAGTTTCGTGTGCCTGTTAAAACGCACATTCACAAGAGACAATTCCACTAATTACGAAGTCAGTCTTAGTGGAAGGATTTTGAATTTTTGTTAAAGTGTCTTTTCATTTTTGTTTGAATGAAAATCGTTATCTTCACGAGCTCTGAGTAAGAGATTCCTCTGCATGCTTTGAGTTCTTACCTACTCCAGCGATTTTAGTTAGTACCTGTTTAATGTTCTTAAATCTGTTCTGTTTTCTTGGCTGAATCAATCTATCTACACACATAGGTGAACAAACATTGTGCATATGTTGGACGCAGGCCTATATGATTTTATTGATAGAACATTGCATCAGAGTATTACATAGGTTTAAATGTGCATCACCAAACATCAGTATCCATGTACAATACGGTAAATTTACCACCAACAGTCCAGCTCTCTCCTTTACCGTCTCATTGACCCCTTTTACTCCATTTGCCCACCCCACCCCTTTCTTGGTTAGTTTTTTGAAGGTGAAGTTGCCCCGCCTTTATTGCCACCCAGATCTTCTCTCCCGAAGAGCAGACCTGGTTATCACACTGTCTCCGCACTCCGCAGGTGTCAGCCCCTGGCTGCCACTCAGTGAATTCAGGACCCGTGCCCTCCGCCTCCGGGCACCAGCCAGCCCCGCTTTCAGTTCTGTCCCATCTCGGACAGTAGTAGCGCCTTCCAATGGCCCTCCTGTTCCCTCAGTCCTTCCACGGTCCATTCTGCTATATCCTGGCCTTTGCACCTCCCAGGTGGTTCTCGCATCTGCCCCCGGGTCTGTCTCCGTGGCTGGTATCATTCTCATGTCCCCGGCACTGCTGCGTGTGGCCTCCAGCCGGTCTTACAGGCCCCAGCCACGCACACTGGTTGTCCACCTCCTTCCCATTACACGCCCTCTGCCGCAGGAGCTACCACGTGCGGATCCCTGTTGAAAGTGAGCTTTTCAACGCTAAAGACAACCTGTTTCTTCTCCCTGTTGAAAACTCTAGCTGTTCCCTGAAGGTAAGTCCATGGTTTGTATAAGAAGCCCTCTGCCAGGCCTGGGCCAGCCAGCATGACCCCCGGGTCCCTGTCCCTGGCAAAGGAGGGCTCATCACTCTCTTCCCCCTTCACCTGCTCCCTCGCCTCCTCCACACCTTCTGAGAGCCTTTCATTTACTGCTGTCTGTCACCTGGAAGCCAAGGTCACACTTGCAGTCCTGCCTCCTGCTGAGAAGACCCTGGGTCCCACCCTCTTTGTTTTTTAAGTTTTAAATCTCATTCCTGGTCATAGAAAGTGGCTAGGTCTCCTTGTGTCACCATGTCCACTCTGTCAGTGGCTGGGCTCTTTGGAAGCCTCCCTCCTGGGCTGTGAGTGCTGCAGAGAGAGGCTGAACATGGCTCCTTGTCCCTGTGGTCACCCAACATCGGGCACAGGTCAGTAGTGGTTTCTAAGATAATGTCATCATTCTGGCACCACCTGTAAGAGAAGCTGTGTTGCTCTGTGATTTCGTTCCCACACAGGCAGCGACAGGAAGTGCAAACAAGTGGCTTATAAATACCTAATAACTGTCACTGCTCACCCTCGATTACACAGATGCCAAATAAAGTGTCAGAGAGACTCAGTTTTGACCTGCTCGATTCATACAGCTCCCACAGAGGTGACAGGCTAGGGCCCCAGTGGGCTCTGTCCTTGCTGGGGTGAGAGAGCAAATTGCAAGGGTCCCAGAAGAGCAACTTGATCATCGCCCCTGAAAATGTTACAGCATATGCGTTTTTTAAGAGAAGAAGAAAAGAAGAGCGAGGAGAAAGAAACATTTTAAGGAAGGAAGGAAGAGGAGGAAGAAACATCTTTACTTAATTAATTGTTCACAGTTTGTTTTTTTACCCCAGGTTCCCAGGTCTCGAACCCAGGTCCTTGGTCCTTGGGTTGTGTGTAGTCCACACACCAGTGTCTCAGATACCTGAGCCACAAGGGGATGCCATATACCTTTCTTTTTGGGGGTGGAGGGTGGGGAGCACTTTCACTCCCAGAAACATTCTCACAGCTGTGCACAGACAAGGAATATTCAACAGGCCTCTGTAACCAGTGAAGATAAGATGCTCCTTGTCCATCAAAAGGACAAATTGGTGCAATAAATTCTGAAAGTCAGGTGCGCCCTAGTGGCTCAGGAGCTAAGCTGGTGCGAGGGCGCAAACCATGTGAAACCCAGGGACCCGGGTTCTAACTCAGTCTGCTCCCGAACCCCTGGATGGTGGAGCGTATACACAGCTTGCTTGTTTGGAAAAGCTCAGAAGGTGGCTCCAGGCCACAAGAGTCTCCCTCTGCTCAACGCCCCGCCAAAGGGCAGTGCCCTCTGTTCTTCGTGGTAAATTCCAGGGAAGGAAGTTTCAAGTGAGGAATGGTGAGAAGACTGTACAAGGATATCTTCGTCCAGCCAGTCTCTACAGGCTATGAAAACACAGTGGCCTCTTCATTACCGTCTTTAAGCCATAAATTCCATGTGTGCAAATGCCATGTGGCGCTATTATTTCTAGACTTGACTATGATTTTCTTTAGGAAAATAGCTTCATCTGAGTGCTCTGAGACCCGAGTGAACCCAGTCTAACAAAATCCAGATCTGTTCAAGAAACCTGGAAGTTTCGAGCTAGAGAGGCATTTAGGGATCACAGCAGAAAGCTCGTCTGTTGCCCACAGTCATGTAATGACCTAAGACGGGCACCTGCAAGGAGGAAGAAAAGGTGCATCCCCGCTGAGCACCCGCAGACAGACCTTGGATGCAACAGAAGGCACTTGCATGCATCTTTGTGTCTAATCCAAGATTCAGAGCAGGTAACTGCGCATGGTCAGTTGAGGACATGGGTTCAGAGAATGAAGAGACTGAGCATGGATTGGAACCTGATTTTGGCTGGAGTCTCAGGTAAACTTTGACTGACATCTCTACAGTACAGTCCTGCCCTGCTGCCCTCCACCCCACCTATTTAGTCCCGGCATCCCCTGGGTCCTCCCTCTCTTAGCCCAGGACTTGCTCACCGTGGGGAGGGCAGCACGCATGCCCTCTCTGGCTCCTTCTTTATTGTTCCAAGCCCTGCCTGCATTTCTTCCTTTGCTTCTCCCACAATGGCCCTTTTGAAGAAGAGCTACTTACAATTTCTTCCTTCGAAATTAAAACTGGAAACCATATTGAGTCTCCCTTCTCCTCCCTCACTTACATGCTAAAGTCCGCAGGCTTTGGCCTAGGCTTCGAGATGCTCTGTGACCTGTCAATCACTGTGTCCCCATCTCTGGGCTTGTCCTTCCCCGAGAACCCTGCACACAGTCAGCTGGACAGCGGAATGACGAAGGAGGTCAGGCCACTGAATTCGCAGTCATGCCCAGGAGAACATCTGTCGGAGTTGGGGCTCAGTGACGTGTGCGGACTGGAATGCTGCAGTGTGCTTCATAAGGCTGTTCCACGTGGGTGTGCGGGGGGATCCCAGATGCCACTCCTCACAGGGGGCGTGAAGACACTGAGGGTCGAGACTAGCCCCTGCGCATCGTATCCGGGAGCTGGCTGGGCAAAGAGGTGCTTCTGCCCATGCTGCTTCGGTTTTCCGGTCATCACAGCACAGACCTGCTGCGCCTCCCACACACTTCATCCGAGCTGCGTCGACATCTGCTGGTCATCCCCAGCCCCACCTGTAGCTCTCAGGACTCAGTGACGAGGAGGATGGGGGTCCAACGCTCCGGGGCAGGGAGGACGAGGCTGAAGTGAGAGCCGGTGACAAGTGCCCACGAGGGCCTGGCACACAGTAGGTGCTCGGCATAAAGTTGTGAGTCTTATTCTCACTAACTCACGCCAGTGGGTGCACAGAGCAGCGAGGCCTCACCCGTCTGACTGCCAGGCCTCCTCCCACCACCATCCGCTCCGGCCTGCCTTTTCTGACCAGGAATGAACACCAGATCCCGCCCCGCCCTAGCTTGGGAGGGAAAAGCTGTTCCTTATGCCCTGAGCCCTCTGTTCTCCGCTGACTCTTCTTGTCCTTCTGGCCTCAGGGTAAGCGCTGCCTCTCTAGAAGGCCTTTCCTGACCATGCCTCACCCTGTAGAGCTTTGCTTTTTCCAGTTGGGCCAGGCAGGCTGTTTCCTCCTTTGCAGAAGCTCTAAGATTTGGTGGTTTCTTGGCTGTTATGGTTCCACTAAGACTTCAGGTTTCTGAGAGAGGAGTGTCACTTCTGTCTGCTGACTGCTGTGACCCTGCTCCCCGGGAGTCCATTTATGATCATCACCTGGGGGATCTACCTCCGTCCAGGAGGCTTGGGAAGGCCACACATGTGAAGGCGCCTGGCCGGGGCCGTGGAGGGGAAATGCCAGTGGCTACCCGAGGAGGTGGCAGCATACTGCTTTTCAGCGGGACAGACAGAGAGGAGTCGTGGTGAGCTTGGCGCTGGGCAGGACAGGGTCCGAGGCTGCACCGGCATGGGGGGCTCAGACAAACCCTAGGGGTGAGCGGGCTTGGTGGCGGCATCCTGTGACTAAGCTCTGCCTTTCACCTGGTCATCCTCCCCATCTTCCGAGCTGCCTTGTGTTTTAATGACATGCTGACCCCCTGGGCAGGGGCCCTGTCCATGTGCCCCGTTTCAGACAATCACTGAAAACTAGACGTCTTACCGTTGATGGGACCCCTTCTAAGGGTCGACCACTCTCCTGGGATTTGAATAAGGCCACCTCACAAGGTTGGCAGTAGTTCCTCCATTTCTAAAGGCCAACACTGGGATTCCGAGAGGGTGAGGTGAGGATGGCCTGTCCAGTGTCTCAGGGCCCAGGGGTCATGGCCAGAGCTCCCTACCCGGCTGTGGCTGACGCTCAGCTGGGTTTGTTACACAGTCTGCTTCTGGCCAGGTGTCTCGCAGGTGAGTCAACTCACGGGGTTTGGCTCAGTCCCTGTGGGCTGAGTCAGCCTCAGTCAGACTGCCGGAGCCCGTTCCTCTCTGGGAAGAGAGCAGAAACCTAATCCCGAAACCAACACCATGGGGCCGGACCGGGCCTTCGGTGACCTGCACCCTCCCTGCGGATCTGCGGAAAGTTCCCCTGGGTAGTGACGGCCGAAAGCGTGCTCTGACTCACCGCGCAGTGCGGTGCTAAGAGCCTGTGTAGGAAGGCAGAGAGAGCGAGTGAAATCCAGCGCCCGCTTTTCATAGCTGCGTTCCCGTCTGCGTTCCCGTAAAACAAAGCCAAGTCATCTCCTGGTGTCGCTGTGAGGATTATGTAAAAATCTATGCTAAGGGCTGGACACACGTGCTTGGTACACAGCCAGGGTTCAGCAAGAGTGGCCTTTGTCATTGGTGCTGTTGGTGTAGGGGTCTCGGGGGAGTCCGTGACAGTGCTTGACTGTCCACCTCGTGACCCTGGGCAGAGTCCTTCTTCTAGATTTTCCATTTTTAACTGGATCATTTCCAAGTTCCAGGGGGTGGGAGTCCAGTGCCCCCATCCTTTTAAATGAAAGTCAGCTCCAGTGAAGGGATTGGGAAATGCCAGAAGCAGGGAGCAATTTCTGCCAGGTCTGGACAGCATCTGCCCACAGCCCTCGTCTCTGACTCTCAGCAGGGCGTCCGGGGTGTGGCTGCCTCAGCTGGTTTGAAGTGCAAACGCCAGTGTGTTGTTTCGGTTTGAGCTGAAAGATTGTCGTGAGTAAGGAGCGTGGTGAGTACGGCAGCGTGGCGTTAGGACCGGAGGCGGCAGAGAGGCCGTGTCTGCATACACTGCCCGGGGTGCGCCCGACCCGAGAGTCAGGTGCACGGCTCGCGGCCCTGGGACAGAGGCTCTCACCTCCTGGCTCTCACCTGTGGCTCAGATGGCCCGCACCTTGGTCTCTTGATGACATGTCAGACTGAGTGGATGTGAGTCAGCCCTGAGACGCTAACCCTGCAGAGGCTGCAACCCCAAGTTTCCATACCAGGGTGACCGCCACACTGGGGTCCTGATGGAGCTGGCACAGGACGGTCCCGGTGGGCACGGGCCCAGCCCCCTTCTCTGCTGTCAGGATGCCTCCTTCAGGGTAGCATCGGGATTAAATGCCCACGCCTGGCATGCACCAGATGCTCAGGAGTACTGGCTTTTTCTCCATCTCATGTGAGCCCCATTGCCCTCCTGAGCTCAAGAGTCCTTGACCACCTTTAGGAGGGACCCTCTCTCTCATGGCTCTGGCTTTGCTCCCTCCCCCAGTGAGTCCCTGGCTGCCGCCTTTGCCCTCGGTACCTGTCTTATCTACACGGTGCTTCTCCCCACCTGACAGCTGCCCTCAGGTCAGTCATGCCCGCCAGGTGTCCCCTGAGCCACACGAAAGTAGATACTGCTGCATGACACCCAAATTCTAGAGCTGCCACCTTCTCCCTGTGGGACCTGGTGGGCGTCATTTCCACCGCTGCCCCTTCATTTCCCCAGGTGTGAAGAGAAGGCACTGAGTTTCTCCTCACACACTATTATTTGTGTGAATGAATCATTTCTCCATCCATGAATCATTCTTCCACCCACCTTCTAACCCCCCACCCACCTTCTACCCACCCACCTACCCTTCCGTCCGTCCTTCCTTCCACCTTTCTATCCTTTCATCCTTCTTCCTTCCACTCACTTATCCATCTGTCCATCTGTCCTTCTGTCTGTCCACCCACTCTTCCATCCACTCACTTGTCCAGTCCATCCATCCACCATCCAACCATCCATTCGTCCACCTATCTGTCAGTCCATCCATCCATCTGTTCATCTGTTAGGGGCAGATGGGAAAGGAGTTGACGGGACCTGCCCCAGGCCTCAAGCCTGTCTCAGAAAGAGACAGACCTCTGCCAGAAAGAGGTGCCCTCGGAGGGGACAAGCCGTGTGGCTCCAGAGTCCTGAAGTCGGCCCCTCTTCCGCAGAGATTCCCGGCTCAGAGCATTACTCAGAGCCCTGAAATGCTGGCCTCCCTGGCCGGTCGGTCCTCCTGGAGCGTAGCACAAAGGTCCCGTTGTGGGCCTGCAGCCCAGGCGGCAGCGGGCTCTGGGTGACTCACTCTCTTGCCATTTCCTTTGTGCGCAGGGCTCTGAGCTGGAGAAGAGTCCTCAGCAGCCGCGGCGCCTTTCATGTGGCCGGGGCTCCCCGCACGCACGCGAGGCCAACCTCCCAAGCAGGAGCTGAGGTTTGCAGTCTCGCCTCCGCAGGCATCAAAGTGGCCACCGGCTGGGGAGGCATGTGTTCCCCATCAGATCTTCCTGGGCTCCTGGTCCCCAAAAGGATCACAGCTGTAGGAAAAGTGAAGATTAACCTCAGAAGGGAAGGGCCAGGATGGCTGGGGAAGCAGTGTGCCCTGCCGGGCTCCAGGCTCCGGCTCCCAGCCCGTCTCTGCCCCCACCCAGGCGCAGAAGCCGTCCCTTCAGAGCACAGAACCCTCTGCTCCTGGGGCATCGTCCCAGGCCTGGGGCTCCCACACTCAGCCCTGGCCAAGGTGCAGGCTGCGATTGGAGGTGACTGCTTCCATAGGTCACCTGCATGACCTTGGCAAGTTCCAGCCCTGCTCCTCTTCGTGGACAGGCCCGCAGCCACAGCCCTGCCAGCTCCCTCCTCCTGCCCTGGCTCTGCCCACACAGCCCTTGCTGTTGGAACAGCTGGCTCGTCCCAGCTGTGTTCTCACCCACCTGCAGGTCTGCGTAAACTGTTTGTGCCACCAGGAAAGCCTTCCCAGTCCTCCCAGCCCTCCTCGGGGACATCTGCAGAGCTTGTTCTTTCAAGAAGCTGCTCCCCTGAGTCTGGTGTGCCTCCTGGCCGCTCCTCTGGGAATGTTTGCAAAGAACGGGTCAGGGGCTCCCCTCCCTGAGCTCTGCCCCGCCCCCACCACCCCAGGATGGAAGGAGCGAGTGAAGCAGGGAAGGCGTGAGCGAATGCATGAATGAAGGGCTTGGGAAAGGAAACGGCTTCACACCCCAGTGCTTGTGGGTGGGTATCAAGACGAAACTACAGGAAGTCTAAGAAAATGGCTCTAATTCTGTCCTTCCTTTGACAGTTTTTAGACATCACGTGTGAAACTGCAGGTGCTGTCGTCCGGACCTGAGGAGGGACCCAAGCAGGCAAGGGAGGGTGCCCCTGACCTCAGCATGTGGGGTCCAAGCCAGCTCACATTTGTAATCAGGCCATTGGAACAGAAGCACATGTGGACGCGATGGCGCTGCTGACGCCTCAAGCCAAGCCGGCAGAGTCGCTGAGCACAACACGCGGACATCGAGAAAAGTCCCCGCGCATCCTGCCGTGTCGGTCAGGATTCGCCGCGCCCCCGCCGTTGCTGTCTCCCTGCATCTGAGTGGGCGCGATGCACATCCCTGCCGCCGCTTGAGAGGGGCCCCGCCACGCTTTAGGGAACCTGGATCTTGCTCAAGATCCCACGCAGAGTAAATGGCAAGAAGGAACCCAGCTCTTCCGCCAACCCTTACAGTCTAGTGAGTGGCAAACGCCGTAAAGATGAAGATGTGGTTTTTGGTACCAGGGAGCAAGGAGGCTGAAGGAGAGCGTGACAAGTGCTACCTCCATTGTAGGAACAGGGGACACCGAGAAGGGAGGGCTGTGCTCCATCTGTGAAGTGAGGGGCAGCTTCATAGAAGAGGAGATTTTAAATGTGGTTTGGAGGCTGGGAAGTGTATCCTGGAGATGGAGAGATAAAGGGGAGAGGTGACAGTGGGAAGGGCTGTGATGAAGAAGTGTGCCTCCCGTGGCTTCTCCTTTCAGCTATAAGGCGTACTCTTTCAGTGGCTAAGCCAACAAGATCAATACAAACAGAGGTGGCATTTTACACGTTGAGAAATCCTGTAAAGATCACCCCTGGGCCTCACCACGTCTCTGTGGCAATGAGCTGACCCTCACCTTCTGTGGGCAGCTCTTCCTGAGGGAGAGGAACTTCAGGAATCACCACCAGTTGAACAGAAAGCTGGAGTCGTCACTGGAAAGGGATGGGAGGAGGCCGATGGAGGATTATTTTAGCATGAGAGATACCACAGCATGCCTTAGGCTGAAGAGAATGGTCCAGAAGGAAGGCAAACATAATACCTAACCATTAGCCTGGGGCATCAGCCTGAACTATTCCATTTTTCTGATGGGTATGCCCATTAGGGGGCATTCACACCTTCTGTGTCCACTCTCTCCTTGTTTCCTCAGTTCCTCATCCCACCAACACCAGCTTCACCTCTGCTGGCCACTGGGAGAGCAGACCGGAAGTGTCCACTTAGTAGGAACTGCCCGCTCCATTCAGGTACCTCTTGGGAAGGAAACACGTAGGCAAAGAGGAGGTTCTGAGGGAGAAAAAGCCAACTTGCAAGCAGCCCTCAGCTACCACAGGCCCCAGGGCTCCATATTTGGTAGCATCCAAAAGCCTCCTGGGAAGCAGCCTGATTTATCCACGCTATAGATCCACTGTGTCAGCTGTTTCCTTCCCTGCTTCTTTGTAGACACCACCGTAGTAGATTCATTAAGACGGTTAAGTGTTGGGAGTCTCAACTCCTTTCTTGGTAAGTTCATATTGGGAATCATATTGGTATCACGTGCCCCTGCTCCTCATCAGCTGATTGACCCGGGGATGGACATATGACGTTGACCTGTGGATTTGGTCAATCAGCTTCTTTCTTGAGAGAGCTCGAGCTGAGAGACATAGACACCATGTTAGGGGTATGTTTGACCTGAAAGGTCCTGAAGCAGTAGGACAGGAGCTAGTGGGTGTGGAACTGAGCAGGAATCACAGGCAAGCTTAAGTGACGGGAGAGAAAAAACTTGGAGTCTTGGCAACAAGGTCCAGTCTGTGGGGAGAAGAATGGTGATGGCATGTAGAGTGACGAGAGCTCCTGTGTCCTTGAAGGACGGAGACTGGAATTTTCTGTTCCCCAGTGACTCAGCATTACTCACTTCCTGTCCTTGGAGGTCAATGGCAGTCCCCTGTCTCCTTTCCGTAAACCCTCTTTTCATTTGAAATCAAGAGGGTACCTGATTCTTGTCGTCAGCATGCCTTAAATAAGACTAATGCTAAAACCAGAGTTTGGTGATGTGCCTTCATCAGTGGGTTTCCTTGGCTCAATTCGGTAAACGTTTCTTGAACAACTTCCATGTGACCCATGCTGGTGGTCTTCTGCTAAGAGCGGAGACCCTTGCTCTGTCCTCCAAGAGTCCCCCGTCTGGTAAGATGTGTTCCCAACTTCCTAGAACACAAAGCTGTTTAATATGAGCATGCACGAGAAGGGTAGTGGAAGACAGGGCCTCGGGAGGGACGTCACAGCTGGGGAGCGGGGGTTGCTAGAGGGAAGAAGGCGTGTGAGGGTGTGGAATGTATTATGGGACAGAGGGGGTGGAAGAGGAGGCACAAAAATCAGACTCTGGTGGCCGGAAGGGGCATGATCTACAAGGACTTGTGGCTGCAATGCCCGGATGAGAGACAGGGCTTTGAGGAATGCTGTTGGCTGAGTCTAAAATAGATTGGGTTGTGACTCTGGGGGGTTTTGAGTACTATATCACATTTGTTCTCGCAGGTTCCTAAGAAGGGGAGGACCTTAGATGGTATCTCGTCTAACTCAGGTCCAAGTACGTGTCCCTGTTCCTCTTAAGTGAGCAGCAGGACTGACTTGTCCCAAGTGCTTATTGAGGTGCTCTCATTGCGATTGCAGTGACTCAGAAAGGCCTCTTCTCTCTTCAACAACTAGTGGTTCTTACCAGAAGGTCTCTCACCCTCCAGGAAGAGTCTTAGAACATGGGGACCAGGCCTAGAAGCTTCCCAGCACCTTTTCCTGACCAGCGTGTGACATTAGAGGACAGGAAAGTGACGTTTCCTGCGTCATCCTCAGCACGGCACTTGGAGCCTGGGACAACAGACGAGAAAGCGGACACTCCCGGCGGGGTAGGGAGTTCTCAGATGGACAGTGGCAGAAGGCTGTGTGGGAAGCGGTCCAGGCTTCGCACCCATGTGCTTCTGATCCATTCTTGGTTTCCTTTAAGCCTCGAAGGCCAACCATCAAGTACAGGTCACTTACACACAGAGGAATTTCAAAGGACACTCACTTTCATGATGGCCACTGGCTAGGAGCGGGTGGGTGAGGGCACAGATGATGACAGAAGCTCCGTGACCCCAATCAGCAATGCTCTGAACCCCAGAGCGTGACAGAAGTCTGCTGAGACAGTTGACAAAATGGTGACTTCTTTTTAAATAAGCCCAGGTCTCGATTTATTAAAAACCTTGAGCAAGTCTCCACATTCAAAAGCCCTTATCATCTTACAAACACCCCTGAGACCACAACGTGCTTCCACTTCCGGAAACAGCAGGTGTTCTCGCTTCCATGAGTCATGTCATCAGTTGACACACAAGGGGACGCAGAGGAAGGAACTTGTGTGACGGGAGGTGGTGGGGTGGGGCGGGGGGAGGGTGGGGGAAGACGAGGCGTTAGGTTTTCTCTGATCCTGTGCAGCTGGGACAGTCCTGGAGACAGGGATGATACCTCTCCTGTGCTGGCAGGTGGGGTGCCAGGGGCCTTAGATGGAGACTGGGAGGGGGTCGGGGGGCTCTGTAAGGGGCAACAGGCAGCCAGGAGGTGAGGAGGCCCAGGTGGGCGGACGGTGCAGGGAGAGCCAGGCCAGCTGTGAGAGCAGCCGAAGTCCGTGGGAAGCAGGACCCAGGCTGCGTCCAAGCAGAAAGACCCGAGAGGTTAGTGCACGCCCCACACTTCAGGGCACGCTGGGACCCCGTGGGAAGCTGGCAGAGCTGTTCCCTGGAGACTGAGTTCAGGGTGGGCCAGAGTTGCATTTGTGACCTAATGCAGGCAGTCCTTGGGAGCCCTGGAGACAGGATTTTTCTCTGTTGACGTCTGTGATCTGCTCTGTAAGTGGAGAGGTTTGTCAAAGGCTGTTCCGACAGGCCCTGCCAACCCAGACTCTGGGCTTCTCCAAGGCGCCGGCTCATCCCTGGACCCAGGCTTGCAGGCCTCACCGTCCTTCTCGACGTGGTCGCGTGCCCGCCTTTTGCACCACGGGCCGGCGCTGGCGGGGCCTGCTCAGCTCTTGGAAAGGCCTGCAGGCGATCGAGTCAGCCAATCGGCCTCGTCTGGCCTGGCCATTCGGGAAGAACAGGCAGCTCTGTGTGTGCTCACGTGGAGGCCCAAGAGGGACAGAGGCCTTTTCCCAGGAGGCCACGGCTCCGGGCCAGGACGACACCACGGTCAGTCTCAGGTCATGGGCCCACGCAGGATGTTTTATGTAAGGAAGAAAGTTTGAGGGCTTGAGGGAAATTGCATGTGTGTGCTCTGCCAGCCACTCTGCATGCGCGTCCCCTTGACAAACAGACCCTTGCTCTGGCCGGGAGAAACCCCGAGTCTCAGCGAGTCTGTTCAGGAGGCCCGCAGAGGTGGGTGGTGTTTGAGTCTTTAGAGCAGCTTTGCACTGCTCCTGCTCCTTCTCAGGCAGACAGGAGAATCGGGGTGTCCTGTCTGAGAGACACACAGACAGGACCGGGAACATTGATTTCTGGATCATGTTTCTCGGTGAAACTGAATGAGGACGTGCCCACTTCTCTTGTCCGGCTTCACCTTGGAGGAGCCTGGGGTCCACGCTGGAGCGTCTGTTTCAGGCGGGCACCCAACCAGATCTGCACCCCAAGTGAACGGTCCTCCATGCTGATCAGTATCAGCTGTTTCCCTTTGGCTGAGAAAAGACACCAAACACCTACCTTCTGTGTTAGCCATTTTGCTCTGGGAGAAAACAGGCCAGAACGTCAGGTCAAGAGAAGGTCGTTGTGCCACGTAAGTCCCACCACTGGACACGGACTGACGGGGAGGCAGAGCCATCGTGCTAACTGAAAAGCTGGCAGGCATCAGGCTCCGCGCCAGACTCTGGGGATGAGAAGGGAAGGGAGACTCAGTCTCTGGTCTCAAGAGTTGACAGTCTAGTGGGGCTGGTGGTCACACAAGGGGCATCCAGGGCAGGCTCCTAAAGATGACAAGAGAGGTCAGAGAAATGGGAGAGATGGGTTCGGAGCAGAGGGCATTGGGAATAATGCCCAGAGGAGCTGGCATATGCATTGGGTCTGGAAGGATGGACGATCGAGAGACACGGTGGAGAGGCAGGCAGGCCCGTGCAAAACGTATATTTGTGCAGCCTCCGGGGTCAAGTTCATCGGCTGCTAGTGCTCCTTGCTGACCCTCCTCTTCTCCCAAAAAAGTCCTTTTTGTTTTTAAAGGGAGAGGAGAAAGACATTTACTTTATCTTTTGTTTTGTTTTTTTTAAGGAAAGGTGTCGGCAAGAATGAAGGTGAGTAGAGGCAGGCAGGTAGAGAGAGGAGAAAGAAGCATTTCATTTATTATATTTAGTTGTTCACTTTGTTGTGTCTCTGGGCCCAGGATGCGAACCTAGTCCTTGGGTTGCATATGGACGGCGCCCAGCACCTACTCCGCCAGGACGTGGCAAGAAGCCGCATGGGGGGGTGGAGGCGCCTCAGAATATTGAACATCGATTCATTTTAATTGCAAGGTACTTATTTGCATTTGAGCTTTAATTACCACATTTACTGCTCCATTCCTGTATTTGCGAATATTTGCAAACAATGCTGCAGCAGCCTATTTTGGTTTGTGTATATTTTAGGATAAGACATACTGCTCAGCCGAAGCAAATGTGGAAATTTTGGAGTCCAAGTAAGTCTGCTGTATTTTTTTCGGGGATTGTCTGCATATTTGAAATTTTTTATGATTTAAACATTTTTCACAGTTGGCATTCGCTCAGGGTACAGAGAGAGGAGACATGGAAGATGCAGATCCAAAGTCTTACTGGTTGGGTTGACCAGGAATCTGTGGCACCAACTTAGACCAGACACCCAAAGGCTTGACTTGGATGCAACTCGTCACAGACCTTATGTTGGCCCCAAGTCCCCAAGGTGACAACCTGGTGCAACTCTGTAGTTAGACGGACATGGGAGGCTGGTATTTTACTGTGGCATTCACTGAGACCTGTGGCGGACTGTTTGGTTCTCATTCACTTTATCTGTAAAACTAGGGGGATTAAATCTCGTAGGCAGAGCTGCCAGGGAAAATCAAGGCAACCACATACATCATAGGCGCTGTATACTTTTGAGTTTATGGAGGAAAGCAGAACCACTGTAAGTGACAGGGACTGCAGAGTCCCTTGCAGGAGGCTGACCATCGCAGCTGTAGTGGGAGCTGGAAAGGAGAAGACTTGAAAGGGGATGGGTGGAGGGTCACAGAAGAGTTACCCACCAGGGATGGCAAGGTGACGCGGTCGAAGTGGTCCAGGTGAGGCTCTGCAGGTACTGATGGACTGAGTTACTTCAGGTCAGTAGGGAAGGTGGTTGGGATGGAAGGCTGGGCTTGAAGGAGAAAAAAGCAAGGACAAACTGAAACTCATAAGGACATATTGAAAGTCACAGGACAGAACACAGTTCACCAAGGTCAGCTCAGGTCTTCTAGGAACCTGGCAGCCCTTTGTCAGCATTCAGTCTCTTTCAGACCCAGTAGGAAGGCACGACTTTCTTAAAGGGAGAATAATCGTCTGCAGAGCATGGCGGTTTCACACTCGTGTCCCAGAAGTCTGTGTTACGGCTCACCCATAGGGACCTTCGAAAGGTTCTACCGTTCCTCACCTGCCACAGACCCTTCTCGCCCGATAGATCTGCTGGGGCATAGTTCCATTCAGGTGGCAGAGCGGCTTGCTTGGCAGGCTAAATTGGTTGCAAAACCTTCTCATTTTCTGGATCCCATTCAACGTTGGCACTTTTCAGCTTATACAACACGTGAGTCGAAGCAGCATGCCCCGGTGTCACCTTCCAAATCCGTAGGTTCACTAGGCATTCTGCCATCTCCTCAGGGGTGAGAAAGGCCAGAAGCTGTAGTCTCTCTTTCACTTTGGACAGCCTATCTCAATATCCCCTGAACAGTGCACTCTTAAGAAATAGATAGCCTGAATTTTTGTGAGATTCCTTGACTTCCAGTGGCATTTTTCTTCCTAAAGTAGCT
Source organism: Solenodon paradoxus (assembly GCA_004363575.1). NCBI lineage: Eukaryota > Metazoa > Chordata > Mammalia > Eulipotyphla > Solenodontidae > Solenodon > Solenodon paradoxus. The sequence continues at coordinate 236,828 of RJWH01001532.1, read as the reverse complement.
GCTATGTCCTGCCTCCCAGGACCTATTAGCAGTGATCGTACCAGCAGAGTGGGCCGGTGTGATATCCTGTGGAATGGAGAGGGCATCAGGGTCTCTAAGATTTGATTACAACTCGAGGTACAGGGGTCATCATGACCCTGAGGTAGACAGCAAAGCTGGCTCGCTCTCCCTGACAGCTGGGAGCAAACTGTCTGTAGCAACAAGACCGCATCTGGAAAAGCAGCTGCGATCAGAGTTTCCACCAGTTAAATTTCTGATAATCCACTGCGATGACCTGAGACTCACTTGACCTGGTACAGGATAAGTAACCACGTTGAATGGGGAGGTGGTAGCATCCTCCACCCCTCTATCTTTCAAGAATCCTTGCCAGTGACACTCAGATCTGCACACCCCCAGGAAGAGGATAGACTTCAGTTTAATATTTGGTAGGTAGAGGCGGTACTACTGCTTCTGTGTCTTTTCCTGCCCTATCGTCCGTGGGTAAACAAGACAAAGTAGAGATCCTACTGGTTTGGTCTGCTTCTAAAATGATTTTTGAATTGGGGGAAGCAACTACGGGGTGCCTGGGCACACATGAGCCCCCTGTGAGGATTGAAGCCCAGACTCCGTCAGTCAACTAACTTCCATAAGTCCCTGTGCTAACTGTGGGCCAGAGGACATTTTTAGCCCTTTGAAATTAGCATCCATTCAGAGCCACTGCCCAGTGCTCCATGAAGATGTGCTGATTTTCCTTTCCTCAACACAAGTCACACTGATAAATGTCCTCAGATTCCTATCAGAAAAGCTAAAAACAAAACAAAAACTATCAAAGATTTACTGTGCACATTTTGGACTATGTATTGGAGTCCTTCCTTAGCATAGCCCATCTTCCTTTCACTCAAATGGCTCCGGGACTGAGCACTGACTCAAGTCTGAAAATTGATTGAACGGAGTGAGAGGCATGCTTTTCTACTGTGATCATCCCCTTTATTCACCAGACCTAGAGCTTTTCGATTTACACAAATTAAATAAGACTTGAGATGTCTGTCCATCAGTGTCAGTTTTCAGGACACCATGATCGATCAGCCCAGGCCAAAGAGCTCGGTAGGTCAAACCATTCTAATCAATGCTTTGTCTCTGCTGTCCAGCATGGCAGCCACCTCATCTCTGGTGACTGTTTTCCACCTGGGCTTCTGTCACCCGGTCACTCATCATCTCCATGAATTAGTGGCGTTCATGCCACTCCAATGGCCGCAGGACCACTGTCATTCCTGGTCTGCAGTTATCAGCTACCATAGGTTCTTCAGAGATACTCAGGGACCCGCTTGTTGTGTGTGTACCATTTCACACACCGTGGTGAACAGTGTCTCCTGGACTCTCCTGGGGACAAAACTAGAAGTTGGGAAAGGAAGTCTCCCATAATAAATCTTCTCTAGTGACCTAGTTTCCTAAACCTTTGGCTATCTTTTCATACATTATATTGAGAAAGTTCTAGAAGACTTACTACATTAGACATAAGTCATTATTGGGTTTAGGCTTTAGTTCGATGAATCCAGCAGCTCTGCTCAGTGTACCCATAACGACACATGTGGCCCAATCCAGCATTGTATTCGGTCCACCCTGCTCCACTCTCACTGAGATCCAGTCCTGAACATGTCCCTCAGGTGTCTGTGAGTGGAGAGTGGCAAAACTTTGCAATTCCTTTGTTGCTCACATGCATCACACTTTAATCTATATCCCCTGGGGCCCACAAGAATTTGAGTCCAGTTAGGGGTCTAGAAGCAGTGAGGGAAGGTGGGAGGCAGGTCCTGAGGAGAATCAGTGCTTTCTCCTGCAAGTGCTGAAGCCACCTGGAATCCTTGGTCCTGGTTCAGGTGCCGCAAAAGGTCATTGCAGTTTCTTCAGACGAGGTCGTCTGAGCTAGAGAAGAAATACCGCTTACTATTGACAAAGGAGGCTCAGATAATTCAAGAGTTCGGATTCTCTTGCTTCACCCGAGTCTGTCTGTGTGTCTGTCTCCAACCTTCAGGGCCCCTGTAAATATGCTACCTGTAACCTCCGAGGTAACCTGTGCGGTTGAGATTTCAGTTTGCGTGATGAAGTCCAAGACCTTGGGCTGTAGCTTTGATTTTGAGAAATCTTGGTCCTGCAGCCATAGGAGCTTTCCTTCGCCAGCCCTCGAGTTGGAAATGTGAAGCTCTGAGGTCCCAGTTTTTCTCTACGTTCTCTAGCCTGCTTAGAAGCTACTTGCCAGCCCTTCTCTTTGTTTTCACTCAGACGTTCCGGTGGCAGCAACCGCTTGGTCATCAGAGCCTTGTCCCTGGCTTTTACAGGCGCTGAGTGACCAGTGTCCACGCAGGTGAGATTTTAAGTAGATGTTTATCCACTGCATACCACTGTCTGCCAGGGTCCCCTTTGTCACTGGAGACAGGATCATCACATACAAATAGAATCGTTCTACAGAAGCTTTTCCAGAAAAAAATTTCAAAACCAATTCAGAAACACACTCTTTAGATTCGCTTCCTCCAGGGAAGCAGAGTCACTCTCAGCCACACTCATGACAGGGTTTCTTACAGGCTTTAGACGTGACACACATGACAGAGACTCTGGAAGTGAAGGGCTGGAAGAGAAAAGTTGGTAAACAGGGATTACAGAGCACAGTGGTGAAGAACTCTGGGGCAGACGGCTGCCTCCATGTCTCCTGGTGGTTCTGAAGTTTCTGCAGGCCCGGCAGGCAGGATAATTGGATCCAAAGTGAGAGACAGTGAGGACAACCCAGGTCCCCTGCTTCTCACCACATGGAACGCTGACATCCCCGACAACGGCGGTGGCCGCCAGAAGCAGCTCATGCCCTCCGCCTTGGAGCTGTGCACCCACCTGACCCAGGACCCAGCTGGGGCCAGAGAGGCTGTCGAACTGGCTGCTGGCCCCACAAGCAGGTGAGAGAGCACCAGTGACAGGGAACTGTGCCACCCAGGGTCCTGCCCCCACCTTCAAGTGGAATCACTGCTCCCCGCTGCTGCCTTCCAAATCTCATGCCAGCGTCTCATAAGTAGGGTCCTACCAAGGAGGGATATCTGGGAGATGCCTTTAGAGCTTCGCTAGACGGTCCAGCACACATCCACCACAGCGGTTGGCATTCGGTGCCTCTTATTTAAGGAGCTCAAATCTCACCTCTGCATTAGTCATTGTATGGAGTGGGCAGGAGCCCTGTGAAAACTGGGATAGGAATCGGCTTAAATGAAGACTGTGAGGCGGTGGTCATGAAACGAGACTCAAGGAAACCAGAGGAGCGCTGGTTGGATGCGTTTGGCAAAGATGGCGGCAGAACTCCATGCTCCTATGTGATGGCTTGTAGATGCTCTTACATCCGTCTCTTCATTTTGGGGGGGGTGGACTTGCTCTTCATCCACTTGACCACTAAGTACTTATTGGGCACCTGTCCCGTGGCAGCCACTGTGTTGGGTGTCCTACCTACGTTGCCCCAGTGGGATCTCTCCTTTTGATCTCCTTGTCTCTGTGGCAAAGGCATCGCGGGTATCTTGCATAGACGGAAACCATGACTGTAACTCTGGGGATACAAAGATGAGCAAGACCTGTCCCTGCTCTCTAGTCAGGGCTTCGTACACCTTGTCATAGGGACAAATAGCTAACGCCTTGAGGTGCTGCGGTCCACACGATCTCTTAGTCCTGCTCGACAATTCAATGGCAAAGCAGCCACAGACACTACAAAATCGAATGGGTGTGACTCTTCCCACAAAACATTATTTACAGAAGCAGTGGGACAGATTTTAATCTCTGAGCCAGCGTTTACTCTTCACTACAAGGTCACAGTCCAAATGCCAACGACTCATGACGAGACAATGTGGGCGAGAGGACTATGTAGGGACTGTGGCGACAGAGCACGTAAGTGACTGGGGAATTCGGCGAGGTCCCCAGGTGGCCTTTCTAGAATCGGGACCCATGTGGCCTGCATTTCCAGGCCACTGTCAGTCGAGAACCAGGAAATGGCCTGCACCCAGGATCCTGACAGTATCTTATCGGCGTTGTGTCTCCCTCCTGAGCTGTCTTCCTGTGAACTGAGTCTGTGATGTGGGGGTGTGAACAGGGTCTGACTCAGGGTCTGACTCCCTCTCCTGGATCAGTCACCCCCAATACTTCTCCAAACCCAGAGTTCCTTGTCCTTACCAGTGCAGAAGCTGGTGGCTGGATGTGGCTCTCTGGGATGGGACTGCCTTCTATGCCATCCTCAACTTCTGTCCTGACTTTGGAAACACTTCGTAGTAAGTGGGTCGCCTGGAAAACCCTGTGGGTCATATCCTCCATGATAGCTGGCTCCCGTGATCCCCGTAAGAAATCAGATTTACAGCTGGATGTTTCAAGGAGGCAGGCCAAGGAAGAGCTCTCTAAATCAGTAGACATGGCTCAGAGTAGAAGAGGCTGTCTGTGGAGGTGGGTTGTGGCCAGTGGGGGCGTGAGAAGTGCAGAATGACCATCTGAACGAGAAGGCCCCGGGTGTCTTTCTGTCCTGCTCTTCAGCTCTGTGATCTTAGGTAAACTTGGCGCCTCAACATGCTTTCACCATCTGAAAATGCAGATTACACATCTCTCGCAAAGTTGTTGCGATACGTCAATGAGAAATGTCACCCAGATTCCTAGCACGCGCCAGTCTGCACACAAGTGATTCAAGGCAGACGTAGACAGGCTGAGACATCAGGTGGGCTGTAGTGGCCCAGGGGGTGAGCTAGACCTGGGGAGGGCCAAGCTTCCAGTTCTTCCACCCACGCATCTCACGAGAATTCCTTTCCTTCTTAGAAAAAGTTCATGGAATCCCAGAAACCAAACGATTGGGCTTCAGAGGCTCTTTGTGATCACCCTAAAACTGGACAAGAAGGAACCTTTATTACACAAAAGAATCTCATTTGAAAAGGGACGCAATGGTAGCATCCTTACGCTTAATAGTTTTTCTTCACGCTAAGTCATTTGGGTCAAAAAATATCCTAGCATAAATGTTCTCTTTCCACTTCAGCTAAGTATTGCTTTTGAAAATGCCTTTAGTAACAAAAGTATCACTGAGATTCCAGGATAGGCAAGACTTTCCTTTCAAAAACTTTGCCACCGGGTTACCATCTATTGCTCACTGCGTTGAAGTTGGACACAGCACCCGTTCCTCTACATCCGACACAAAGTAAAAGCATCTGATTTTGTGCGCAGAAGGAAGTGCAACTTCTTTTTCCTTCACGAGGATGGAAAGAATCCCGAGAGGCTAGTGAAGCAAGAAATTATCAAAGTTGTGGTATTTACTAAGGAACTTGGTGCCAGCCCTCCCCCACCCCCCATCCCCACCACCCCGCTGAGCCCTGAGGCCCTGGCCCCCTGCAGCAAAGGGGCTCCCCTCCTGGGAGGGAGGAAGCAGGAAGTTTGCCGAACCCCACAGAAGAAAAAGAAGTCATTCTGGAAGGCCCAGCAGGTGGGAGAGCCCCTTTGCCCAGGGAGGCTCTTTTGACCCAGAACACATACAACAGGGCCTTCTCAGGAGAGAGGACATTCTTATTAACTCGGGTTTCTTCTTGGCCCCTGGGATTCATTGTAAACTGGCCTGCTCTGCGCGTGAGTTGTCTTTGTCTTTCTGCTTCTTTTTCCTGTGGAACTCCTAGGTCTTTTCATTGTGCCCCTGTCCCCGTTAAAGGCTGACTCACTCCGCCTTGCTCTTTGCAGCCTCCGTGTTCATCTTTGAATTAAGGGGGCCTGGCAAATGTCTGGCAGCTCAAGAGGGAAAAGGGCACCTTTATCACCCTGTCCTGACCCCAGGGACCCCCCTCCTCAGGAGCATTGTTAAGGGACATAGCTTTCGGATGAGAACATGTCTTTAGAGGGCCAAAAAGAGCAGCAGATCCCAGGTGACCTTTAAAGACCTTTTTCGATTCTTAAGTGATGCAAGACCTCCAGACAATGCCATTTGGGGAGGAACAGATGGAACTAAAGGTGTGTGTGTGACTCAGAGGAGACATTAGAGCTTCCTTCGAGATCCTTGGCTTTTTAATGCATCTCAGACCACCCCCACCAGAGTTCTAGAGCTCAATATCCTGTCAATCATAAAGCAATGCAAACAAAAGAAAAAACGATTCAAAAATAATTCCTTGGATTACGGAACTGAAGAAGAGAGAGATTAGTCTTAGGCTACAGGACCCCAGAAGGCACTTTTTCATGGGATTTAATGGCAGGATGGGGAAAGGAACTCTGACTTAGCAGTGAGGGACCCCAGATGTGAAAGCCTGGAGGTTTGGTTTTGAATCCCCCACCTACCAGCTTCGCGACTCTGGGCTAGTGCTCAGACCTTGCTGAGCCTCTTATTTCGCATGGGTCAGGGTGAGGATAGACTGGGTTTGTTTCTACCGTCAGGGTATTGTGAGAATCAAACAGGATAAGGGAAAGAGTTAGAAAATTCTGGAGTTCTGCTGATTTTATCTTATTAGGCAAACTTCCCATCTCATAGGTAGATAACTAAAGGTTAGAGAAGCTGAGAAACTTATCGTTAGTCTCAGGTAGTGGCTGGAAAGATCTGAGGGATGGTTATAGTGATATCATTACTAAGGATAATTGTATTGATGCCTAGAAACCCCAGAAAGACACTTTGGGAACTTTGGGGCCATAATGCAGCCCCAACTTCCCATGAAGTTTTGCCTGACTCTTAATTTCTCATTATAAAGAGTATGTGTTCACTATATGAAACTTGCAGAATCCAAAAAGCACAGAGAAGAAAACTCTAAAACATTGTTCAAAGGCAGACAGAAAGGCATCTGAGCCATGATTCTGCTATCTGGCCGTATTCACTGGGAATCTTGACACATCCCTTTCTAGTCTTTTCTCTGTGTGTGCACATTTAGACTTGGGATGCAAAGTTTCCTCTTTTCGCCCTTTCCTCAACTGCCTGGCGCATTTTGCACTTTGCCATTAAACTTCATCAAATAGGTGGAGGGCAGGGTGTGTGGACACATATAAGAGGAGTGGGGAACCTATACAGATGAGTTCCTTTTAATGTGTAAAAGCTTAAAAAAAGACTCACCAAGTAGTGTTCAATGCATGCACTCTGGTCCACGCAAGTTCCCATTGCCGGTCTTATCAAGTTTGTTGGAAATCACAGTTCTTTTCTAATGGTTTGTTAAGATAAACAAACTCCGTTGAACATGCTTCTCCTCTGCGCCAACTGCTGTAAGCGCTGCTCTGCCATGAAGCCAGTGTTTCCTCCAAATGTCTCCCAATGATCTGGCATCTTTCTAAAACTCAAGTGTCTTGCAGGCAGAGACTCCCAGAATCAGTGTGCCCTTATGTGCTATAGCTTTGCCCTGCAGATGCGTGTGGTGTAGATTGTGACGTGCTGTTGAGGCCCAGAGCACCGACAGCCCGACAGCAGCTCCGTTCAGAATGTGTGTTGACATGAAGCGTCTCTTTTTGCCTCTGCTGTTCCCGGAGAGACTTGAGTCAATGGCATTTCACTTGCCTTTCCTGGTTTAAGTTTCTGATTAGACTTGTGGCAGCTGGTCTCCCCAAAGGTGGCGTCCAGACGCACCTCACATCCACGTCCCTGTGGAGTCCCCTCCACTGGAATTGGCACCTCCCGGAGCCTCCCTCTGACCGGTTGCAGGTGACAGAAATGCTTCTGCTTCACTTCCGAGGTGGGTCCTGGGAAGCCTGGCAGCTGCGGCCTGGTATTTGGCAGCACTGTCCCTGAGGACAGTCACTGCATGTCAGCAGACTGGCCACCCTGAGCCCCTGATGCTGCGAGGATCCTTAGACCAGCCTCAGGAGGGCGCCGCTCTGCCAGGCCAGGGTCTTTCAGTCACGCCCCGCTAAGCCATCAAACACGCAAGTGATGAGACACCCAGGTCCTGGACACCCGCAGTCCCAGCCTCTCTCTGACGCTCATCAGTCCCCAAGTGGGATACAGAACAGCTGAGCCCTGTCGACCTGCAGAGCGAGGAGAGGATGACGCATCATGGGCCGTTGCAATGGCACTTGGGATGGTTTGTCATGAATGCAACAAGACTCAGTTTTCTTCACAGCTACTCATCGTAAGCTTTCGTTCATTCATACCTGAGTCCCGCTGTAATGGCCGCAGTGAGCACTCATTGAGCACTTTTATGCAGGTACTGTGCTGGGATGAAAGGATAAAAGACAAAAAGAGCGCCAGGTCCTGCTCACCCTCGGGGAACCCGCATGTATTGTGAGGACACGTGGGAGGCAGTGACCGATGGGCAGGTGTCCACAGGAACAGGGACCCTCATAGATTGATTGGGCAGGGAGTGTAGGGTTGGGAAGGGTTTTCTAAAAGGATGACATTGAATTGCACCTTGAAACATGCTGGGAGCTCACCAGCAGGCAGTGGAGGAGGGGCAGCTGGGCCGAGGGAGACATGGTACAAACAGACAGGCCGTCCTGGGTCGGGAGAAGGAGGCCATCAAATCAGTGGGGAGGCAGGACCCACCAGGCAGCCTCTTACACTGAGTAATCAAACAGAAGTTGGGCCTAGCCCCACATGAGGAACCAATAGTTTTTTCACAGGGGAATGAGATTTGTTCTTAGAAAGTCACTCAACCCCCTTTTTCCATCCATAAATATTCTCTGAGCTTCTGCCGGCCCGTTGAGCTGGTAATGGCCGAGAGCAGTGATGCCTGATGGAGACAAGGGGAGCCCTGGAGGCCACTGAAGTGTTTCTAGAATCCATGTTTAAACCAGGGAACATTAATAGGTGTCATGCTTGTATAATAATGTATTTTATTAAACCAAGAGTTTTGAATTATGACTATTGGCCCTACTTTTACCATGTCAACTAATAACCAATATAAAACGTTGTAGATGCCATTTTTGTGTTATCTTATATGAAGTCTTCAAAATTGGTATGTAGTTTCGAGCATATCTCAACTTGGACTCAGCACATTTCAGACGCTCAGCCCACACCTGTGGTACGTGGCTCTCGTGCTAATGGGAACATGCAGGGGACAGGGTGGAGACCAGGGCTGGCGAGGGCTCTGCTCCCTGGAGCTGAGAGTCTCAGGCTGCAGACTGAACCTCAACCAGTAAATCAGCAGGATTGTTTCAGAGGGTGATAAGCAGAGTGAAAAAGATGCAGGAAGCCGAACGAAAATATTAAACAATGATGGTGTAGGAGGCTGGTGGTGCTCAGGCAAGACATTCTGTGCGGTGATCATTTTGCTGACATCTGAGTGACACAGTGGCTCCAGGTGTGCGTGACTCTACGGACAGTACATGAAGATCTGAGGTCCCTGTGGAGGAAGGAGAGCCAGAGGGGAGCGTCCCGCTCAGAGCAAAGACGGTGGCAGTGAAGGCTGAGAGGAGACGCAGCCAGAGAGCAGCTGAGCAGCAGGGGGCTCAGGCTTGAGGCTAATCAGAGGGCTGAATGCAGGGAAAGGTGAATGTGGAAGGTGGTCGGGGTTCAGGCTTGGCTGCTGGGCAGCAAAGTGGGGCTCCCCGTTTCAGCCCTCCTGCCCGTGGGGCGAGAAGACTGCCCTGAGTATTCACTCCGGAGGTGAGCAGTTTGAGCTGCCTGTGGGAGGCACCACTGGACATGCTCCATGTTCATCAAGGTTCACAGAATTGCCATAAAATTGTTCTTTGTTCGCTTCTCATCAGGGAGAAATCCCTGCTTTTCCTCTTAGCCGTTAATGGCATCTTGGCCAGACTTCATCATTTTCAGTTAATTAAATCTCAGTCAAGAGAATGTACTAAAAGCCACTAAATTATACACTTTAAAATGCTTAAAATGGTACATTTTATGTTATGAACTTTATCTACAAGAATTTTTTACTCTCACTTCCTTTAACTCATCCATCTCGTGTCCGCTCCGGAGCTTTCCCTCCCACCCCTCCTGCTCTGGGCCCCTGTCTCAGGAATTGGAGCAGGAAGGAGGGACTAGGGAGTGAAGGGCATTTTGTGTCTCTGGTCTCACGGAGGGTGGGCGTCCCTGCCTCACTCTGCTTCTCGGGGCTGGAGGCCTCCATTAACACGGCCTCTCTCTAAGAAGCGTGGGCCTGTGACCGCAGCCTCGGTTGCTCTTCGGTCCCCAACCACCCTTCCAACCCGTCCCTGATGTAGTGTGTGCCCCCAGGGCCCTCTATGTCCCTCCTCCATGCCCTCTACACCCCTGGGCCCCGCTCTGACCTCCCCTACTGTACCTCCACCCATGAGGGGCTTCCCCACTGGGCAGCCCTGTGACTGTCCTCCTTTCTGTCCTCTGTGCTTGCTTGTCCAGAGCAGAGACTCACACTTAGAAAACTGCACGACACTCAGGCAGTGGCAGCTTCCTCACTCAGCAGGTGCCCGAAGACCCCAGCGTCCTTCCTCCTCCCTGTGAGTACCAGCCAGTCTGGCACAGCAGCAAAGAGTGGGTGCTGTCTCTGGACGCGTACATGCCCGTTTCCCTCACAGGATCTGACTAACTGTCCAGGAATTCTTGGATGGTGGAGCCAGGCTGGGTCATATTTTCCCTCTACAGACATGCCCATGATAAAGTTTAGTTTCTAAATTACACACAGGGACAAGATTAAAAAACAATGATAATCAAAGAGCACAGTTATTCTAATATACTATAATAACAGTTATGGAAATTCGGTCTGTCTCTCAAAATATCTTATTGTAGGTAATATTTTCCAACCAGGTTTGACCTCAAGTGGCTGAAACCTTGGGAAGTAGAACCATGGATAAAGGGAACAACTGTGTCAAAAATATAGCAGCAGTTGTAAGAGCCAAAATCTGCAAATAATCCACATTCTTAGCAATAGTATGAGTTATAGCTACAGAAATATATATATTGTGCCTCTAATCAGACAGTGGAATAGTATACAGCAACGAAAAATAATAAACGATAGCTCACAGAACCACATGGGAGTATCTTACAAAGAATATATTGAATCCAAGAAGCCAGACACAAGGATTCTGTTCTATGATATATTCAATATCGTCTACAATTCTATTTCTACCATATCAAAACGATATCTTTCAGTACAATAGTGATAGAATTCAAATGATTCTATCAATAGCTAAGCTAACAAATACATGAAGTTAAAAATTAGAGAGCGTTACTCTCCTAGGGAGGAGGTAAGAGAAGATAATCAAGGGGCTCGGGACGGCCGGTAGCTGCTTTTTCCTTCACTTTAGGTGGGAGTTACATGTGGGTTTTTACTTTGTGAAAACTTGCCAAGATTTGTACGTAATCTTCTGAGGTACACTGTAAAGATATTTTAAAGTTTATTTCAAAATACTGGGTCTCCACCCCCACAACTGATTTCCCGGGTTTAGGGCTCCCCCATAGAATCCTGATGGTGTTGTCACATTCGCCAGGGGATTCTGATGTAAAGTCAGGCTTGAGAAACACAGGCTGTCCCTGATGACCGAGCTCCTGCTTTCTACGTGGGGAAACTGGTTTCTTGTTTTCGCCTGCTGGGCAGCCCAGCCAGCATCTGGCTTTGGTCTAGGAACAGGAGAGAGGGCTGGAGATGTGGAACTGAGTCTTCCATGGAGATCAGCATGGCCCGAGGATCAAGAAGTTGGGAGGTTAGAGACTCAGAGTGGTGGGTTCCAGGGGCTGTGGGGGATAGGAAAAGAAATGAACGAGGAGAGAGCTACAGAAAATGGGGGAAACCAAGGACCTGGATTCTGAAGTTTCCTAACAGACACAATGACGGTAGAAGAGTAAGGTACTGGGAGAATAGAAGTTGCACTGAAAGAATGGATGTGGAGGTTCAAAAGCCCGTGGGAGAACAAAGCAGAAATGTTTCTACTTGCCTTGCTCTCAGGGTAACGTGTTCCTGGGTCGGCCAGGTGAAACTCTGACCTCGGGTAACTGTCCCACGTTGTGCGGACCAGCACCACCTCTGAGCCTTCTCCTCAGCCCCTCGCTGACTGATCGAGACAGTGACTCCGCCCTGAATGTCCCTCTCAGGATTGCCACCAGCCGATGGTCAAGCTTGGTAAATGGCTCACCTTGTAGGACCCTGGGTAAAAAAATGGGAGGGATCTGATGAGATCAAAACCGTTTCCGACAGTGATCTGTGGAGACCCCTGGAGTCCACCGATAGGCAAGGCAGTTTGAAGACAAAGGAGAAGACTGCTGTTGGCCCTGCTACTTTGGATTTAACTAGCATGGCCTTTTAATTGTTTTACACACTGGGTTCTGCAGCTAATAAAAGCTGCAAAGTCACGTATTTCATTATCATTACGGTTCCTTGTAGGGCTGAGAATCTGAATTTATCTCCTCAGTCGGGTGGCAAGTGAATTAGACTCCCAGCCCCGCACCTGGAACACAGCTGGCTCCCCGGGGATTTCAGAAGCTGCCCCTCCTCTCCCCGCCATCCCCCACCACGTCACTATCCAAAGGAAACATGTTTGTAGGTGCCTGGGAGGCCGTCTGAAGAGGACGGCTGCAGACACAGGGACTCCTACGTCCTCACGCCGCCCTGTGTCCAGCTCCCCAGGAGGGGCGTTGACCCTGATATCGCACAGAACAAATGGAAGAGAAGATGGGACATTGCTAGGGCCTGCACCTGGAAGAGCAGGGCTGGAGTGGGAGCCCAGCTGGGTGGGGCCCCAATGGAGAACAGGGCTCCCCTTTACTTTAGAAAAAGATGTAGGGCCAGGACATGGCAGGGTGGTCCCAGGTGTCCCCAAACGGAGTGAGTAAGAAATCTCTGGAGTTGTTCTCAATGAAGACTGCTGCTACCTCAGCTTCCCCAAAACAAATTATGTTGTGGCCCACAGACCCACATCTGGAAAGCTTTTCTACAGAATATTGTTCAACGCCCTGGTTTTGAGAACACAGAAAGCAAGACCCGGAAAGAAGTGACTTTCCCAGCATCACAGAGTAAGTAGAGGCAGAAATGTGTGGAAAGAACATCAGCTCTGGGATCAGAGTTCTCAGGCTGGGAAGGGTCCAAACTCTGCTGTGTGACCTTGAGTGTTTTCACTGACCTCTGTGTGATCTTAGGTGGTTTCACTGACCTCTGTGGTGTGACCTTGGGCTTCATTGGCTGCTCCTGTTCCCATCTGTAAAATGGGGGCAATCAGACCAACTACAAGGTTATTGTGAGTAATGAATGAGAAGCTGTGTGCGAAGTGCCCGATACCAGCTAGGTGCGCCCCACCCGTTGGTGTTATTAGAATAAAGGGAAACTGCCTACAGGTCTGTGGTCCCCCCACGGGAGAGATGGAAGCGTGCGTAACAAAACAGATGCATTAGTCACGTTCTGAATGTCACCGGGTGCTTGTTGGAAATACTGCCCTTGACAGGGATGTTTCCCTGGAGCCTGTCTCGGTGGGTCAGGACAGACTCCCTCTTCTAGCCCTCATGACTTCTGTCCCAATTGCTGGCAGCTTCTGAATGGACCTAGGGAGCCTTCGTCATCCACTGAAAGACTGGGACCACGGACCACACCACTGATTTCACGTTCACTCATTCATTCATTCGTTCAACAAATAATGAGCACCTGCTCCCTGGTAGACACTGTTCTACATGGTAGGAACACCATAGTGAAGAAGGAAAATGCCTGCCTTCCTGGAGTTTATAGTCTAGTGGCTTCTTATTCCCAAGAATGTCAAGGGACCCAGGATCTGAGGCCTTTCCATTCAGAGGATGTGTCCCTTAAATTGCCACAGACCCTCTGTCTTCTCTTCCAGCAGCAGCTGTCTCTCCTCCTTTGTCATCACAGTTCCCTTCCTAACCACCCCCTGAGCACGGGAACTAAAACAAAATAGCATTTGTGTTTAGAAACAGGAACTAGGATAGGTCTTCAAGAACTGAGATATCTGATAAATGACCACTTTACGAATCTCGTCTCTGAAATGGGGCCCTCTCCCCAATAACCGAGTGAAGCTGTTTTCTGGTGGAGGTTGGCTGGCCTGCATCCGAAGGCCTCCTTCCCCTCCCAGGCCCAGGTTTTGGGGTGTGTTTTCAGAGCAAACAAGGCAGCTCTGACCCCACCTCCTTTATCACTTGGCGCTGGCTGGCCAGGAAAAGAAAGAGAAAAAGAGTAGGTTTGTTTCGTGGGCTCTCTCTTCCGAAGCCAACAGGGAGAACAGGATTTGAAAGGCGAGGCGGTGGCATTTGGGGTCAATGGTTAACCAGTCTGATTAATAAATGCTAGAAGGAGGAAACAGTCAGTCAAGAGGCAAGAAAAAATGTCTCCCTGTGGTTCAAAAGCCAACCCAAGTTTACTGAGAGCCGTGACCTGTGGTTGACATGTCCCCAGAGCTGCTCTCTCTGATTCCCACCCGGAACGCACTGCCTTTCGGCCCCGGCCTGGCCCGGCCCACAGCCCCGCACTGGCCTGAACTGCACCCGCCGCACAGAGCCCACCGGGTGCCTCCCACAGCCGTCTCAGCTCTGCCCATGCTCTGGGAACCGGCTTCTCTGCCCCTAACAGCCTCTCCCCTAGCACATCTCCCAGCCACTCCTGGGATCCCAGCGTCAGTCCCGGTGAGAACCTTGGGCTGATGTGACTCTGGAAAGCAGGTCTGTCCCTGCCTCTGCCTGACTTGCTCTGTGAGTTTTGGCAGATGGTCTGCTCTTGTCCTTGCCTCAGTCTTTTTGTTGTTAAAATGACAATGTTGGCCTAGAGCCATGGTTGGTCAACTGGAAGCCCAGAGAGATGAAATGACAGGCCCCACGCTGCAGGGTATGTTGGTGGCAGAACCGGGGAGACGAGTCGAGTCCCCTGGCTCCGGTCCATGGTGAGTGGAGGTTTTTCCAGGGGCAAAGCACATGCGGTGTTTGGCCGGTGGGGCCGAGTCCAGAGCTGGCGATGTCGCTGGAACCTGGGAAACCACGGTCTTCTCTCTTCTCTCTTTCGGGGGCTTGCTGCCTCGGAGAGGACCCCAGGCTGTGTTCGAGACGAGGCACGCCAAGGCGGCTGGGACCTGGGCAGAGGACCTTCTGCTGCTCCTGTTGAATCTGGGAAAAGCGTGGCTGAGAAGGAGTCGCTGCCCATGTTAGAACCTCGTGCTTCCGCGTCCACACAGGCTGCCCTCTTTTTCGCTCAGATGGAGCTGCCGGCAGGAAGGCCCCACCGGAGCTGCTCTCCCTGTGTGTCTCCGTGTTCCAGACAGCGGCCTCCCAGGAGCTGGGCTCCGGGCTGGTCTTGGGCGAAGCAGTGTGGCTGGCCCGACACAGCTGTTATTGTTATGCTTTTGTGACAAGTTTCCCTTCAAACAACTTCGTGTCAGCTGGGTTGGGACTGGCTGTTCCTTGGCCAAAGACCCAGAAACTTTTATGTTGTTAATCTGTTTTCCTCTTTGCCCCCAGCCTGGAGTCTCCAGAGGGGAGAGGCCTGGACACCGACGGCCAAGGGTCTAAGGAGGCGCCTCTGTCAGGCGGAATCTCAAGAGCTCAGGCTCCCCGGCGCCCCACCCTCCATTCCCCGCAGGGCCTGCACAGGACGCCGGCCACACGGCTGGGACCAATGTTCTGCCGTCACCACCGCCATCGCAGCAGCCTCCCGGGGGACCCTGCCCCCGCCCACCTTCCCTGAGCAGCACGGAGCAGGCTTCGCTCTGTGTGTCGGGACAGGATTTTGCAGTCACGTCTGTATGAAGGAAATGAAGCTGGGGAATTGGTTTGAAGAGGATTTTCTTGCAGCTAAGGAAGCATGGCATTCAGAATGGGTGTCTGCAAGCATGGCCGGGATGAGGAACTGGTCTGCTGGGCAGAGTCCTCCCCCATGGAGAGAGGTGAGGCTCAAGGTCAGCTCACGTCTTCCAGCAGCAGGATCAGCTCAAGAGGATCCTGCTTGGGAGGCACAGACCTGTGGGTGCCTTTGGAGCTTGTTGGAAGTGTGTGTGGCCCCTGGGGCAGCCAGGGCACCCCAGCCCAGCCACCCACACCCGAAGATGAACGGCAGTGATTAGAGTCTGAGTTCTCTGGGTGGCGTTTCTCTGGCCTTCTCGCCCACGCTTCCCATCCAACCCCTGCATTCCTGACACACTCAGCGTAGCCATCCCTGGCACACCTCTGCTCTGGCACTTGCCTTTACTGACAGTGCTTCCTCTGCTTTGAAAGCCTGGCCTCTCTGGGGAGCCTCCATCAGTCCCTCAGCTGCCAAGTCTCACAGCTATTACCATCCCCTTCTTCATTTCTGTTCTGTGTCTCCATACCCAGCAACAGATATTCTTCAGGGCAGGGACTCCATCCGGTGCAGTAGTAGATCAGCAAATCCTATGAGCTTTGGGGTGAGTGTTGAATGAGTGAGCAGATGAGTCAGAAAGTGGCTTGGCAGAGATTGCAGTGAATAGTGCTCTCTCCCAATATGTCCCAGGACTGATTCCCCAATACTGGTGGATGTGACTTTATTGGAATTGGGGTCTTTGTAGAAGCAATTAAGGATCTTGTGATGAGGTCATCCTGAATTTAATGGCCACCTCAAAATCCCATGAGAAAGAGGGAAGATGCAAAGGCACATATACTGGAAGGTCATATGAAGAGCGGCAGTGATGCATCATTCGATGCTCTATAAGCTAAAAACGTCAAGCATTCCAGGAGTTATAGGAAAGGCTTTGCCTGGGTCTTCCCCTCAGAGCCTCTGAAAGATTCTTGCTAACCCCACTGATATTTGATTTTGGACTTTTGGCCTCTCAAATTGTGAGAAAATCACTGTTGCTTTAAATCACCCAGTTTGTGGCATTTTGTTTTGGTAGCTCCCCGAAAATGAACCCAAAGAGGGAATTCTTCCCAACTGATTCTCTGAGACCAGTATCACTCTGATACCAAAAGCCAAACAAAAACAAGAAGCAACAACTTCAGACCAATATCTCTTGTGATTGTAGATAGAAATTCTCAATAGAAACACTAGTAGATCAAATCCAGCAACATGTGAAAAGGATTCTATGGCCTAATTGGGACTTATCTCAGAATGCAAGGTTGGTCAAAAAAAAAAAAAATGTAATATACCATATCAGTAGAAATAAGAACAACAATACATGATTCAACAAAATCCAACACCCCGCCATTCATGATCAAGCACTCAAACTAGAAGTAAAAGGGAGTTTCCTAAACCTTTAAAAGTTATCTATAAAAAATTTCACATCTAGCATCATAGTTAATGGTGAAAGTCTGATAGCTTTAACCCCTAAGACCAGGAGAAAATAAGGATATCTGCCTTTACTTCTTCAAAACTAAACTAGGGATCTAGTTGGAGAAATTAGGCAAGAAAACCAAATAGAAGGCATCAAGATAGGAGAGAAAGATATTAAATATCTCTATGTTTATGATTTTGTATATAGAAAAATGTATACTATAAAACTGTCAGAGTTAATGAATAAGTTCAGCAAAATGAAATTTAGATAGTAACTTAATTTATAATATGAGTCTTGCATCTAGAATATATAAAGAACTCTTAAAAGTCAACAATAAAAAGATAAGATAATATAAAAATGCTGGAACTAAATGAGATTTATTTTCTACTTCATGCTTTTCTAACAGTAACTAACTTTTGAAAGTTAAAAAGAGATTGATTAAATAATTCTCTTCCTCTCCTTTCCTTCCATTTTCTTTCCTTCTGTGGCTGATGAAGTACTCAAATGGCATTTGTATTGTAGTGAAATGTCATTTTAAATGGAGAGCCTAATCAGGTGAATGGATTCTCTCTATACAGCATCCTTGACGAGGGATCCAGCTTCCTCTAAGCCCACCAGTGACAGGGAACATGCTCATTGACTCCTAGGCATCACGCTCCTGAGGACTAGCTCAGAAGGTTCTGGCTTATGCTGAGTTGAAATATTTTTCCCCAAGCCTTTCCTCATGGGTCTAGTTTTGCCTTCTGAAGTCAGAGTCTGTTTCTCTTCCACATGACAACCCTTCAGATATCTGTAGATAAATAGTAACTCCCTGAGACTTCCTGTTCAGACCAAATACTCACAAGACCTGCCATCATTCCTTCCATGATTGATGTATCTGTCAAAATTCTGGTTGCTAGCACTAAAAATCTACTGCTGACTTAGGTAGAAAAGACATTTCGTTAAGAGGAAATGGAGATGTTCAGAGAATTGGTAGAAAAGTTGAAAATTCTACTTGAGAACTGTTAGGATGAGGGGCATTTAGACAGCTGGAATCACCCTAAAACTCAGCCAAAAGCATCCCAGAAGGGCATCTTCAATACCAAGTGGAACCCACATCTTCCTGCCAAGGGAAGAAGCAACCATGGTCTTTCCACATTGTGCGTGCTGAATTATCCATGCAACAGAGGAAGCATGGCTTCTTTGAAAGAACTTATTGGAGAAATAGGTAATGAAAGTTATCTAGACATCAGTTTGCCTTGCTAGGTTAGTCTAGTTTTCTCTGATACATCAGACATAGATTGTATTTTGGGCAAAGTGTTGGTTTTCGAATTCATATATTTTGAGCCTAGCCTAGTCTCCAACAAGACTGTATTTGGAGATAGGGCCTGTGAGGAGGTGAGAGAGCGCAAATGCGGTTCTAAGGGCAGGGTCCTACTCTTCAAGGGCTAGTGCCCTTTTAAGAAGAGGAAGAGACACCAGCGTTCTCTCTTTCCACCAAGTGAAGACACAGCAACAGGTAGCCGGCCGTCTGCAAGCCCGAAAGAGAGCCCTCACCGGGAGCTGAGTCAGGCAGCACCTTGATCTCAGAGCTCCAGTTTCCCGAACTGTGGGACACAAATGTCTGTTTAAGCCAGTCAGCGTGGGCGTTATGGGAGGCTGAGCTGAAGAGGACAAGTGGGTTGGTGAAATTTCCACAGAAACTAGGAGCCTGGGGAAACAGGAGAGCAGAGTCATAGCCCAGGGCTCTTCCAACCACACAGACTTGATCTCATGATGTGTTTCAATATAGTGTATACCTGGAAGCATCACATTAACAGGATTAAAACGGTCATTCCAAAGTACAGAGGGGTTGCCCTTTATAAGTCCTATAGGGCAGCAGTTCCCACATAATCCTGGGATGGGCGCCAGATGGGAAGCTTACTTAGGAAGCATTTAAAAAATACAGACTGAGACCCCACCCTCTGAGAGCCTAATTTCATCACCCTAGCGTGGGAAGTCAGCAATCTGCATTTTGGACATGTGCCCCCTAAGACGGGATTAGGCAGAGCCAGGACTGGGTCCCCTGCTCTGGATAAGCGCCTCATTCCACAGCGGAGAGACTAAAGGGGCAGGTTCCAGAGCCAGGATGAGAACTCTGGGCAGAGGTCCCCCTCCTCAGAGCAATCTGTGTATGTCGCTGTATGTGGGGGGCGCGCAGGAGCTGCAGTGAAAACAAGGCAGCATGGACCATGGGGACAGTTTAGGTTTCCTTGTGACAGCAAGCTGGCGCCAGGCTTTAAAGGTACAAACAGGAATGATATGCAAATGCACTTGGAGGGTGGGGGTGAGGTTGGGGGGTGTTCCAGGTGCTGGAAGCAGCTTGAGGAGAAGCCCGTCTGGTCGTGGGAGTGTGAAGCAGAGTGGAACTCAGCTTTGCAGCTGTGCTTGGAGTTGACTGCAGGGAGGAACACAGAGGAGGAAGAAGCACTTATTTTTATTTCATTGCTTGAACCTGGGTACTTGGGATGTATGTGGATTGCACTCAGCCAGAGGTGGCAGACACAACAGCCACTCCACCAGGGTGCCCCATAGGGCCCTAATTCTTTTGTAAGCCCTAAAGCACCAGTGTTCCTCTGGGCTCAGAGAGAGAAGCAATAGTGCTCATAAAGTCACTTGATAACTTGATTTCAAGAAATGAAGCAGGACTCGTATTTGTAAATCAGCAAAGAGAGGTGTCTTTTTGGTGACTCTTCTTGCCACATTGGAAATAAGAAGATTCTATCCCAAAGACAAAGAGTATAGGCTCTAAAACACTACGGAGAAGGAGCTTACCTCACTCCCTCTGCTCTGCTGTATTCCTCCCAGTTACCTCCTGTTCTTAATGCCCGTGAAGAAAAGGTCAAAAAAACCCACCAGGGGACTGTCTTCCCAGTGAGCTGGCAGCGACGGCTGCACTGAGTGTGGACAGCATCCCTCAGTCCAGCCCACTGTATCAAGTCAGTCGTTTCTCTAGGACAGAGGCTGCCAGGTGGGCAAAGTCAGGTGGGTGCAGCTCTAGGCAGTGCTGGAGGCGACGCCTCCCACACCCCCACGTCCCATGAAACCTTCCATCCCAGGCAGCTTATCTGGTGGCTGCTGTGTAGGCTCTTGGAGCTGTCAGGCAGGGAAGAGGAGCTGGAGAAGTGCCTCAAACACCCTTCACTCTGCTCTTCTCTTAGTCTTCCCTCCATGCTCCCTGGGCCCCAGGACATTTGCACAGCAGTTCCCTCTCACTGTGGAAGTCCATGGACAAATAATACACGGGGTAGAAGTGTTCAGGGGTGTAGGAGTGCCAAGGGACAGATCTGAGGACAGTCCCAAATTCCAAAACAGAAGGAGCGCCTTCTAGCTGGGACTCCTGGGAAGGCGTCAGGGCAGGTTAGGGTTTGAGCTGAGACTTGAGGGTGCGGATTTGCAAGTGACAGATTCAGAGAACCAGAGATGGTAGGAATGGCCTGAGTGAAGGTTGAGAGATGGACATCTCAGGGCTCAGTCACCGTTGCTGGGGCGTCCTCCTCCCATGGGACTCAGTGGCAGAGCCTGGGAGATCCCCCAGCACCTCTGAGCAGTTGTGCTTTTCAGATCCAGGCTCCGCCGCCATTTGTAAAAGGAGTGGTTAAACATTGCCTTGTAGAAGCTAAACAGCTTAGAGGCAAGAGGAAAGCTCTGCTTGAAGCTGGAGTGGCACGGATCCTGCAGGACTCTGCCTCAAGGCCCTCGGGCTTGTCTCTCAGACCCCCTCTCCCTACCCCTCCTCACAAGGGAACCCAGGCCCACCAGTGTTCTCCCTGGCTCCTGGCCTTTGCTCTCTGGCCCTGCATCTAGGCCATCCTCGTCTATGTGAGTTCCAGAGCTACCATCAGGCCTGATGAAATGCCACCTCCAGCAAGGCCCCCAGTGACTTTCACCACTGCCAGCCTCCCTCCCCCAGGCCGAGCAGCTGCCCACCACATTCCTCTGCTCCCTGCGGCAGTTAGTTACCCGCCGACATGGCTCATCCCAACACCTGACCCTGACTGACATGTCCTCTGGGTCTGACACGGATCAGGCAGTGAGCAGATGTCAGGAAACATCTTTGTTGGTGCTGGACGCGTGGGGACACGGGTCTCTGAAAACATGGAGCGTTCATCAGAAAGGGTTACACAGACTTTGAAAGGTGATGGAAAGAAAGTTTGGAGGTTTGTGCAAGGAAGTGATGGGCTCCTGAGTGGAGAACAGGTTGGGGGTGGGCATCAGGAGTGCAGGGGTGGGGACAGTGTTCAGCCTGCCGAGCTCTCGATGGCGGGGTCTTGCAGGCAGACCCCCAGAGCTCCCGTCCACCAGGGAGCCCCTCGGCCTGCGTCAGAGCCCAGTTGCATGCTGGACAGAGACCCTGACTGTTTGGCGGAGAAACCTGGAATCAGAGGCATAGGAAGAAATCATTGACTCTTGGACTAGTTCTGGTAGGGTGAGCATGGCATTTCAGAAAGCCAGCCTGAGTCATGTCACTCTTCAGAGCCTTCAGAAGTTTCTCACTTTCTTCACAGACAGAAAAGGCCCTTCATGCCATCCTCAAAGCCTAGCGTGATGGTGCCTTTGCTGACTGAGCTCAGTCCGCCCTGAGGCCGTCACACTGGCATCTGTCTCCTAGTCCCTGCGCACCTGTGGTTCCCTCTCACTGGAACAGGACAAATGTGGAGGTAAAGGGAGTTGGGAGGCACGGCAGAAGACATGGGTGACTGCATAGGACAGAAAGGAAAATTGGGAAAACGTAAGACTAGGCAGATGCATACATTCAAAGGTCCTGGGGCTAGGAGAACAATCACTATGAACAACTAAATATAAATAAAGTGCTTCTTCCTCCTCTCTCTTCCAGCCTGCCTGCCTGCTCACCTTCATTCCTGCCTGCACCTTTCCTTTAAAAAAAACAACAACAAAGGTGCCTGTTACTTTTGGACGCCAAATTGAAGAGTGTGCAGGGCTAAAAGCAGGAAGGACTAGGAAAGGAAACAGATGAAGCAGCTGTCTCTTGCAGACAGTTGTCATTAAGGTCTGGAGAATGGGCTCATATCCCAGGGCGGGCACCTCAGGGCTCCGGGTCCCGGAAAGGTGCAGTCCTGTTTGCACTGCAGACGTGTGTCCAGCACCGGCCGAGTTAGCAGCCGGAGCACTTGCACCCGGCCTGACTCCGAGGAAGCAGACAGTGCCTGTTACTCTAGCAGGGCTGTGACAGATGAGGAGCGATCGGTGACACCCCTGCCAGCAGGCTTTGCCTCACGGATGAGGAAAGAGGGGCGGGAGGGGTTCAGAAGGCTGCCTGAGCTCACACAGCAGAGCTGGGCTGAGAACACGGCCATTTCTTAGGTCCGCGCCCAGCCCTGCTGCGTCCCCGCTGCATGGTGCCGGAAGGGGTCAGAAAGACGGCCTGTCCGACCTTCTGGGGATAGACGGGAAACACAGGCCACAGAGATGAAGTGGTAAGTGTCGAGGGCTCATCCATCGTGCCACGTGCCCTAGGCCTTAAGAAAGCGGACCCAGGCCGGGCGACAGGCAGGATAGCCTCCTGTGATTGGTTGGAGACCCAGGGCTGGTTTTCATGCCCAGGACCGCCTTCCCCAGAGAGAAGCTCAGGGACCTCTGCCCTCCCCAGGCAACCAGGCAGATGGCAAGATCTAGTTGCCAAGGAGCCTGACTGGCAGCCCCGTGAGGGTCACCTGCATAGCCTCTCTCTGGTGGCCTCCACGCCCTTGAGTAACCACCACCCCAGGGCTCTGGACATAGGCCCAAGGGCGCGATGGGGCCGATGAGTCATGCCCGCGGGCCCACCCCAGCCAGGTTCCCTCGGCATGATGACTAACTCTTATTTGTGGTGCTATGACCGCCCCTAGCAAAAGGGCCCTGCTTTCCAGGGAGTTGGAGGGGCACATTGGCCTGGAGAGCAGGGGCCCCCGAGATGGAGACGAATGCGCCGGATACAAGAGGAACGATGGATGGAGGGAATCACTCTCTCGGGGAGATTGCTCGGAACTCAGGAAACCAAAGGCATCATGATTCTCCCAGAACATTCCGGGTCTGGAAGTCCCACTCAGGAGCGGCCCGTGGAGACGCAGACACTCACTTCAGGGTGCCGCCGTTTTCATCTCTGTCTCCCCACGTGCAAGACGAGTGCAGTCTCGTGGAGGCCAGCAGGCGGCCTGGGGCTCTTGCTCCCTGCTTGTCATGTGTGCTCCCTTCTGGTTTCAGGGCTTTCATCAGGTGCTGACACCGCCCCCTCCCTGTCGCTTCGCAGGGCAGCGGGCAGGCCCGGGCTGACCGGCCAGGCCTGGGAGTCTGGACAACGGTAAACATGGCTGCCACGGGACCTCTGGGGGCCGCTGCTCTGCCCAGGAAGGCCTGGCTCCTGGGTGGCCAGAACTAGAGCCAGGAGCCCCTGCTGCAGGAACCCCGAGTCATCCCCCCTTCCCACTCCCAAGCCGGGTTCCTGCAAACCCAGCCGGGGAACCCCGGGCCCCTGGGCTGGAAGGAACACTGGAGGATCTTTGGTGGTGCTTGCGAGGCAGGGCTGTGGCCAGAGACGAGAAACGTCTCAAGTGAACCAGGGAAGACAGACCACACAACACAAATGAAAAAGGCACAGGGCTCACAAACCACTTTGTGGTTCTCTGTGAACAGCTGGGGTTTCTGACTCACTCACTGTCCCATTCTCGATGTCACAGGGGCCAGATGCTTCTGGGACAGAGCTGAGCACTAAAGCAATGCTGCCACTTGCCAGCTGTGCGACCTGGAGCAAGAAAGTGGGCGTCTCTGAGCCCGTGCTTCCACCTTTGTGAAAGGAGACCCACCCGCCTCCCAGGCTGTTATCTACATGAAATAGCATGAGCTCTCGCATGCCTGACAGAGTAGGCACGAAATCCCCGCAATCAGCCCCCATCAAACATGCTCATTCACTTGCTTTCCCCAAACCAGCTTTCCGTACGCACACTCGTCTTTGTTCTGGATGACGTCCCCCGATGCATGGCCTTAGATGGGCAGCACGCGTACGTCAGAGACCAGAAGAGACAGCTCTCAGCACATCGACCACGTTTTCCCTGTCCTAGAGTATATGCACACGTGTGTGCACACACACTGTTCCGCCACAGGCCCAGCCCAGCGGAGGGGAGGGCGGTGCTCGTCGCAGGAAGATGGGGTGATCAGCGCAAAGCCACACAGCCAAGGTGCTTTTCCAAAGAAACGATCAGGGGTCAACATTTTTCTAAGGCATTTCTACACACACACACACACGCAGATGAGACAGCAGCATCACACCAGCAGGGCTATTTAAGTTACTCGTAAAAGCTATCGTCTAGCTCTCTTGAAAAGGCAGGCTTGAATTTCTCTATGCAATAAGGAAACACGTTTCTGCCCACCCCCGGGTTCCTCTTTGGATACCCGTGTCCAGCCTCCCTGGGAAAGTCGAGTCTCAGAAAAGAACAGCTGTCACCCTGAAAAAAAAAACAAAACAGATTTCCTCCTGGAGACCGCGCTGGGGCTGCACACCCTCCTCTGCGGCAGGCCCTCCTACAGATGTGCCTCAAGTTCACAGCAATGGCAGGTCTGGGGCCACCAGAGCCCTCCCCGCCCCCACGGACAAAACTGGGTGCTCACCCAGCAGCTTCCCGGTCACCAGCACATTTGTTTCCAAAGCCCCGAGACACCCCATCTTACAGGGGTGTCTCAGCATGTATTTCACATCCGATTCCAGGGCAGGCATTTTACACGAGTTGACCCTCCGTCTGGACCGGCCCCATTCCTCTGACCGCAGCGTTTCTAAAGGCTCTGGGCTGAGAACTGTGGATTTGTTTGGGTCTCTTCCTCTGAGGAAAGGGACAGGCTTTGAAGAAGGAACTCGCACATGGACAGTCATGTTTGGTAGACGTGAGTGTTTATTTCCTGGCGATAATATAGTTTCCTCTGGAAAACGCCAATCAGCACATCCGTTTCCAGTCCTGAGAAACTCCTGAATGTTGACCATGTGTCTGATTCTTGTGTGGTCAAAAGAGTGATGTTTCTCAGTGTCCACAACTTATTTCCATGTTAAAATAATTCCACGCTCGGCTAAATTCCACTTACACACAGTGTGCACCTGTTAAAATAGGTCATTTTTCACTGTTAAGCTTCCAGATTCCATGAGTATGTGTGGGAACGTCAGGCAAATACACCCCGAATGTCACAAAGGGCATTTTTCTCTGCTGACTGATTCTGATGGCCCAGGCCCTGGGGCCCCCCACTCCCCCAGAACTATGAAATGAAGGAAGATCACTTCTGCTTAGAGCATGGATTGGAATTAAATCTTTACGTCGAAGGCCTGCGTGAAATTGCATGGGCTTTTGGTCTTACAATTGTGTTATATTTTAATTATGATTCTGGTAGCTCTTTCTCACACTCTGGCTCATGACAATGTGCAGACTTGGTAACTTTCTCCAGTGCACCCCCCACCTACCTCCCAGTATCGGAAATGTCGTTCTTATAGAAGTAGATCTGCCTGCCTCAACCTTTAAAGTTAACGGACACAAGAGTACTTTTTTCTAGGCTTAATTAATTAATGCATTTATTTGAGTTCATTTTTTATTTAGAAAGCAATGAAAGTTTAGCTGTGCAGTTTTCCTCTTCATCAAATACATGTCCACACCCTGCCCGCCACCAAATTACCGAAAGTCTTCCCCACTGTCCATGGGACCCATCCCATCCCCTCTGGTCCCCTCAGTTCTGCTGTCAATGGCCAAGGGTTTGTTTGGTCTGTCTATTCGCTTCATTTAAAAGGGCACTTTTGAATCTGAAACTTTCCTTTTGGCGAGGAAACTTGCTTTTCCTTCCTCCTGTCTGGAGCGCTTCCAGAAACCCGAGTCCTGCAACAGTGTCGGAGGGCTGCTTCCAGCTTCTAGGTGTCCCCAGGGCTCACTGCAAATGTGGCTATGGGTTCCAGAGGGTCAGGCCTGGGAGTACCAAGGGAAAGCGAGGTGTGAAAAGCCCGGATGTGACTGAGCGCAGACTCAGGCCCTGCGAACGAATGGCAGCATCCCTGCCCCGGGCACTCGGAGAGCTGCGTGGATTCTCATTTTCCTGGGAGTTTATTTTGACGTCCAGACCCCAGGGCAGGGAGGCCTGGGCACCAGTGGCCTTGCTGGCCAAACAAGACAGGTGACAGATGTCCTAGGAAAGTAGCCACCCCGCTGGGGTCTGCAGGCCCACTTTGTGCATTTCCACGGGGGTCCTGAGAGGACAGGGGAGACCTGAGTGAGCTCCCCAAACTGACTTACTCAAATGCGTTTTCTGAGAGTGCTATTTCAAGAAGGAGATAAAGAAGGAAGAATGTGGGTGCCAGCTGTCCGTGAGAAAGAGACAGTGAAAAGCTATGTGTCCGGCACAGAAACGCGTCCCTAAAGGGACTCCATAGCTGTGCTTTAGCCAAAAGGGCCTTCTTCCCTTCTTTTGAACCTAGAGCGTGGCCATGTGGGTGGCACGGGCTGGGGCCCAATGAACTCCACCTGGTCCCTTACGCTGCTAGCGCTCCTCTGATCGTTTCCAAGGCTCCCTTAATTCAGTTCAGGCGGACATTCCCTTAGGACCCACCCATTCCCCAGGACCCTCCCGAATGCCTGGGGGTGAGGGGGTGTAGGGGACACAGTCCTTTCTGCAGCCACAGCAGCTGAGCAAGCTTCCAGCCTTGGTCTGTTTGCACAGCCAGCTGAGTGAAGACAAACAGAGCAAGTTGACTGGGTGCACTGCCTGGACCCAGAAGGGCCGGGACAGCGTGGGTGCACCGTACCTCCACGGCAAGTTTGCAGATGGCCTGGGAACCCGCGGCTGTAGCCGAGGGAACCGCGGCCATGTCACACAGAGATTTGTGGGAGTGGAAGAACTTTGGCCTGGAGAAGAAAGGACTTGGGGACAGGAAAGCTGTTTTTCTGTCTCCGAGAGAGTGTCCTGGAGAAGACCCCTGAGCTGAGCAGGCACCAAGGTAGGGATGCCTCCAGCAGCACCCGTGGAGTCAGACTCAGGTGTCCAAGGTGTGTGTCCCTTGCTGGGGGACTGCAGGAGCCCTAGAAGGTTCACCAGACAGACATGCTGAGGCGGGGAGTCTAGTGAAGAGCAGGGGACCCTGGGGGCTTCACGCGCCCTCTCACTGAAGCTTGGATCACCCCCCACTGCTATAACTTCATGAACTGTTCAGCCAGCACCGAGGTTCCTATCCCAACAGCCCAGGTGTGAAGGGAGGGCCAACGCCCTATGAGGCCTCTGGGGTGAGAGGAAATGGGAAGAAAGCAGGATCATTCTGCAGCCTGAAGACGGTGTCTCAGCCCTCCTTCCTGCCCCTGGCCCCTCGGGAGACTAGCAGCTCAACAAAGGGCGTCTCTTTGCTGGTCTGGCACAAGCTGGCAGCGAGTAAGAGGGCAGAGAGCAGGGCCATGGGCATCAGCTCCGTCAGCAGGGCAGGCGGGGCTGGGACTTAGTGGGTGGCCTGTGGGACAGCAGAAGGCACACTGCATGGAGTGGGACCGCAGACCAGCACTTCAACATGCCAGCTTTTCCCAGCAGAGGGGCCACCTGGCCTTCGCGTCGAGGGAGTGGTGGTTACTCATCACCTCCCATCTTTCTACCTGCTGTTTTTTAAAGTTAAAAGTGTGGTAGCTTTTTCCTGACATCATGAGGAAATGTATGAAGTGTCTTTGCTTTCCTCCATCGGCAGGACTTTTCTGAGCTGCTGTCCGGGCTGGGTCCCTAAGTTCAAAGATAAGACAGCCTCCTGCCACGCAGGCACCAAGAGGGAGCAGACTAGAGGATGTCAGCACAGCTAAGGGCGCTCTTGTGGGTTCTGCTGCTCTAGGGGCACAGAAGAGGGAGGCAGCTCTGTCTAGTGGTTTCCAGAAGGTTCCCAGGAGAGAAACCATTTGACCTGACTCTTACAGGAAGGACAGAGTGGGTCAGAGAAACCGAAGTGAGAGGTTTTCTAGGGAAAGGGAGGTCGCAAGCAGTGGCCCACCAGTGTGAAGCCAACCGCATAGCGATGGTCACAAGGGATTAGCACCATGAGTCTGCAAATTAGGAGAGTGGGAGGGAAGGGGGATGAGACTAAAAAGCCATCTGGATGCTATGAAGGACCTGGTGTCATCCGGAGATGCCTGATGTCTCCCTGTAGGTCAGGTGAATGGAGACATGACATGGATTCATGTAACGAGATTTTCTGCCTTTATCAAAGACAATATAGAAAGAGGCAGAACTAGGGTCAAAGACACGAGCAGGAATTCTCCTATCCTTGTTTAGTTGAGACATGGGAAGGCCCTGAAGTAGGGAAGTTATCGTTGGATGGAAAGGAAGAGACCAAAGGGAGAAACATTAAGAATTTCAAAAGTGACAAGACCGTTCAACAAATGAAAGCCACAAATGATCCAAGATGATAATGATTTGAACAGATACTTCATATAGATATCTGAATTTCCAATAAGCACATGAAAGAGTGCTCGACACCATGAGTTTTCAGGAAAATGCAAATTAAGATGACAATGAGATATCACTTCCCACCCAGTAGAATGACTGTAATCAAAATGCTGACCCTACCAAGTGCTGGTGGCTATGTGGAGAAACTAAACTCTCATTTTCTGCAGGCAGGAGAATTAAATGGTACAAACACTTTGGAGAACTCTTTGTTTCTTAAAGAATTAAATATACATTTATTTTATGATCAAGTAATTTCACTTCCAGATATTTGTCCAAGAAAAATATGTTCCCCAAAACTGGCAACAAGAAAAACATATCCCCAAGACAAGTGTAAAGAAAGCTTCTACTAGCCTTATTCAGATGTTGCCAAACTCGAAACAACCCAATGCTCATCAACAAAGGAGCAGACAAACAAACTGTGGCTTATGCATCAGATGGAATACCAGCCAGCAGTGAAAAGAACACATCATTGATCCATGCAATGACAGGGATGAATAACAAAAATGTGATGTTAAGTGAAAGAAATCAGACCCCTCATAGCACAAACCATATTCCGTTTATAGGAAATCCAAAACAGCAGGTCTTTGAATAGAGTTGCTTTGTTCAACATTGTTTCCCATCATGACCTGGTGAAGTAGTGGTGGGGTCTGCTGCCTCCTGCAGGTTCAGTCCACATAGATCCCAAGCACCCAGGTTCACAGCTCGGGGCCAGGGGGAGCAACCAAGATGTACAACTAAAAATAAATAAAATGTTTTTAAAAATAATAGAATCTCAGCCAGGAGCGTGTGGAATGTGCACTTTCTCTCCACACCTGCATGGGTTTCCTCCGAGTGTTCCAGATCCTTCTGCATTATGTTTGCTCATAGCGTGTCCACATCACTCAACGTGAGTGAGTGTGGGTGTGAGTCTGGCTGTGTCCTGAGATGGAAGGCAACCTCCCATAGTCGTTCCCAACTGAGCTGCTGAAAAAGGCTGCAGACACCTTACCCTGAACTGGCATAAAGCAGATTGGAAAGTGAATGAATGAATGAGCACAAATCATTGTTTCCTATTCGAAATATTTCAGGTCTTGGTTAAGGAGACGGTGATGTTTTGATAGCCAGAAATACACTACAGGAACTTAACTACTGATTCCACTAATTAGTCTATGGCAAAAGCGCTTTTGCTATTCTTCATTCTTTCCAAGAATCTGCAGATGATGCTAAGTGAGGACTTGCTGTGCGGACAGAATGAATGGATCCCGTTGGAAACCAAACGGGATGTAAGTACATAGGAGTGGGAAGGATTGCCTAGAAGGGGCCTGAAGGAACTTTCTCAAAGGATAGAAATATTTTATATCTTATTTTGCTGATGATTACACAAGTGTTTATAATCATCAAAATTCATCAAGTTACAGATTTGAATCCAGACAATTTTTGTATGGGAACTTTATTTAAAACAATAACAACAAAAATATCAGGTCTGGTGATTGATTTCTATTTGACCCTCACAATTTGGGCTTGAACGTTTGTGTGGATGGTGGTGACCTGAAGGCAGAGGAAGACTATCAGAAGAGCCAGTGAAAGGGGCAGAAGATGAGCTCAACTTTGTACATGAGGAATACGTGGTATTCATCCTCACAGGCTTCAGCAGATGACATCTTACTAACAAAAAAAAACCAATATGCCTGACAGGGAAGAGGTCAGGGTGGGGTATACCTTTGGGAGTCACTTGATCATAGGGGGAGTTAAAGCAGAGAATGGGTGAGAAGACACAGAGAGGGTCTCTGGCCTTGGACAGTAGAGTGAAAGATTGGTCCTGGGGGCTGTGCTATTGTTGACAAATGAGCAGAAGAGGGTGGTCTACACAGCAGGCTAAAACCATCAGGAAGTTCTGATGAGAACCAAAAGCACAGAACCACACTCACCAACAAAGAGTTGTGTGTGGGTTTTTTGTTGTTGTTGTTTTTGACTAGGTAAGTGTTAAACATTAAAATTGTGTGTGTGTGTATTTTTAAAAACTTTGTTGTAGTGTAAATTGCAAATCATAAAGTTCATTCCTTTTAAGTGTGTGTTTCAACGAGCTTTAGTGAATGTGCATACTCAAGTGTCTGAGCATTTTCACTGCTGCAAATTTCCTGTCCCACTCAATCCCAGATTCCACAGCCACAGGCATGCTTTTTTCTTTCAAGTTGCCATTTCTAGAAATCACATACACATGGGATTATATCATCTTTTGTGACTGGCCTCTTCCTCTTGGCCTGTTTTTGATGTTCCTCCATGTTATTTTATGTGTTTGTAATCATTCCTTTCTTATGGTGAGTAATGTCCCACTCTCTGAATATACAATAGCTTTTTTCCCCCATTCCCCAGTTGGTGGACATTTGCGTTGTTTTCAATTGTTTCCAGTTTAGGGTTGATGTGAATATGTGAAGCTGCAATAGGTATCTACTTACAACTCTTCAAGAGAAAATGTGTTTTCATTTCTCTCTGGGCCAATACCTAGGAGTGGAATTGCTGCTTTGTATGGTAAGCCTGTCCCTGCTTTTAAAAGAAACTGTCAGACTGTTTTACAGATCCCACTCTATATTTCTACCAGGAACTTATGAAGACTCCAATTCCTCCATATGCTCATCAGCACTTGGTATTGTTGACAGCTTTTTTTTTTTTTTTCAACTATTCTGGTGGACAAAGAGTGGTATCTTATGGTGTTTTTAATCTGTGTTTCCCTAATGACCAGTGGTGTTGAACATTTTTTTTCATGTTCTCGCAGAACATTTGTATATTTTCTTTGGTGGAATATTTGTCCAAATTATTTCTAATTTCTAGATAGGCAATTAGTCTTCTTATAATTATTAAGACTTTGTTAATGTATTCTGAATATAAGTCAGATAGCTGGCAAATATTATTTCCCAATCTGTAGTATATCTTTTTGCTGCACAAATTTTTAAATTTTGATGAAGACCAATAAATCCTGCGTTTTTTGTATCCTAAAATCAATTTGCTTAACTCAAACCAAGTCACAAGAATTTTTCTTCTGTGTTTACTTCTAGAAATTTTATAGTTTCAGCTCTCACATTCAGGTCTCTGATACAATTTGAATTCAATTTTGTGTATGGTGTAAGGAAAGTGTCAAGATGAAATTGCTTTTTGTCTGACTATCCAACCACTTCACTAATATTTATAGAGATTAATATTTTCCATTTTGTATTTTATCCTGATACCATTATCAAAATCAATTAGAATTTTTAAATCCTTAAGACTGCCCAACAAATGAAAGGTAAAATGACCCACTAGAACAAGAGGGAGAAGACTTGAAGAGATACTTCACCAAAGAAGATACCTGAGTTACAATGAGTTCATGAGGTTTTCATCATCGTTCGTTGTTGATGGAACTTGAATTTATGCTACGTGAAATACATCAGTCCCCAAAGGACGAATGCTGTCTGATATATACATCAAAGTGAATGTTCCTCTCTCCTGAATTGCACACTTTTAAAATGCTTTAAACTGCAAATTGTTTGTTATGTGTATTTATCACAATGAAAAGAAAAAGAAAAAAAATGTCTTGTTTATCTAGGTTATTTGTATGCCAAGTCAATTTCTCAAAAAGAGTGGGTGGGGGAGAGACAGAGAGAGAGAACAACCTACTGCTGGGATTTTTACTGCATCTCTAATCAATATTAATGAGACTTCGAAAGCATGAACAGGGCATATCTCTTTGGTTAGTCAGCTCTTTTAAAATTTCTCAGCACTGTTTCATATTTTCAGTGTACAAGACTTAAATATCTTTAATAAATTTATTCCTAAGCATCTTTATGCTATCCTGAATGGAATTTCGGAGGTTTTACTTTGGGGGTTATTCTCACCAGCATAGAGAGAGAGAATTGATTTCTGTCTATTAAAATTGCATTGCCTGCAACCTTGCTCAATGCACTTATTAGTTCTAATAACTTTTTTTGGGAATCTTTGGATTTTCCACATGCATTGTTATCTTAGTCACAAAAAGTTCTGCTATGGATGTCTTTTTCTTGTCTTTTCATGTAGAATTGCCTAGAACCTCCAGTACAAGGCTGAATAAAAGTGGTGAGAGAGTTTCTAAATGGAACGCTTTTACCAGATGCAGGTGGCCAGTGGCCTCTAGGAGAGTGCTTTCAATAGAACAAGGGGGTTTGCTTTTCATACCGTTTGAGTGAAAAGAAGGAAGGACAGAGAATGGGTAAGATGGCTCCTGTCCTGCATGGGTTCCCAGAGTGAGGACCAGGAGCTCTGTAAGTCCATCTCTCCATCTCTGATGCCACCGGCCCTGGTCCACCACCTTTCCACTGGACCCTTCAACACTCCGAGTGACCTTTCCTCCTAACTTACTCTCCCTCCTCCACTGCTCACTTTATTCTAACACACGTCAGAGTAAATCTTTTAAAGGGAAAATCAGATCCTATTGTTCTCTGCACAAAACTCTCCAGTTACTCATCTGGATGAGTGGAAGAAACTGCACCTCGGTACCACGACTCTCAACAGCCCCCACCTCCGACTACCCCGCGTCTGGCCCTCTGGCCTCCTCTCCCCAAGCCTCCCTACCTCTGTCTGCGCTTGGCACTGCCTCCTCTGTGCCGGGGGTTTCGCTCTTACTATTCAAAGTGTGGTTGTGAGACCTGGGAGCCAAACTCCACCCCTGCACCTGCCACCTGCTGAATGACAATGTTAACAGCACCCCATAGGATCTAATCCTGAAGCCTCTCCTCCTAAAGGCTTTGCCTTTGCTGTCTGAACAGCTGGGTGCTTTCCAGATCTGTCTGTAGTTCAGTCCCTTACTTCATGCAGACTCCAGCTCCATCTCACTTCACAGAGCTCTTTCCGGAAAACCATATCCAGAGTGATTTCCCCACTTTCCTTCTCTATCTTTCTCTCTCTTGCTTTATTTGTTTTTAAGGCACTTAGCCTGTCTGCCATTTTAAATTCAGAGCCAAGAGCTGCGCCTGTGCATGGCAGGATGATCACACGGAACATCAAGGATTATGTAATCCGATGGGTTGGGACGTGTCATCAGAGAGCTTCCAAGTCCTGTGGAAGCACGGAGGAGAGAGAGGTCACGTTGGCCGGAGAAGGAGGCAGTCAGAGAAGGCTCCATGCAGAAGGTGGCCTTTAAGCCAAACCCTGGAAGGAGACGGGATTTCATCAGCTGGAGTTCATGAGTTGACTCTATGGAGAGAGACGATGTGAGCAAACACTGGGGCTTGGGAGGCACCAGCCTGCACACATCAGCCACTCCTAGTGGCTGACGCAGAGTAGAGGGAGGTGGAGAATGCTGGAAAGACTGTGCCATCCAGGGAGGACAGGCTTGAACTCCAGGCAGGGAGCCTAGATTTCTACAGGCCAGAGGCGCATGGAGGTTATTGTCTTAATCAAATAGCCCCTCGGTACGATTACACTGTGTCCCAATCAAGAGTTTACACCTACATCAAAGCAAACAGCAGTTGTCTTGCGATCACACGCACACAGTTGTGTAATCATCACAGAGATGGGGAATCTTTCACCTTGACTCCCGCATCGCTGCAGGTCTGTGTAATCTTTCACCTTGGTTCTGATGACAGAGCTATCCTGCCCCCATACACCTGGCGCTAGGCCGCAGTTTTGGCTGCACCTCTAGGTCAGATGTATGGAACTGCCAATATTCAAATGACTGTCACCTTCACCCAGGGAAATGTCACAGGGCTTTCCGCAGTAACAGGGAAAAAGAGAAACTTCACAGGCTCTGCCCCATTAACAAAGAAGTAGGATTCACGGTGGGGAGGTGAACAAGAGTCCCTAGCTCGGTGAAGCCGGGCCACGGCATCAGGATTTCAGGACATAAATTCACCTGAGCAGGAATGTGGTACAGACATGTGGATATGGTGCAGTGAGACAGCAAAAGGGCACGGGTGACAGAGGGGGGCGTGAGGCTGATCAGGCCCCCGCCAGCGGGGCTGCGTGGAGAACAGGTGCGATGCTGGAGAGGCCGGGTCTCCAGGCTCCTGCGCCAGGCGGATTGGCTAAGTGTATCTCACGGGTTCTCCACCTGCATTTCCAAGTGTGGTCTGGGGCTAACCCAGCACTCCTGCTTCGGCGTATTTATCCAGAGGAAATGGAGTATTATTTCGGAGAGATATCTGCACCCCCATATCCACTGCAGCATTATTTACAATCAGGATGACAGGGGAGCCATCCAATGCCCGTCAATGAATGTCCAGATAAAGAAAACGTGGACTGGGCATGTGATGCTTAATGGCTCCTCAGTCAACGGATCACATAGTCAATGGTGACCCCAGCAGGCTCCACAGTGTCGCCCAGTAAGCTACATCCCCTACTTTGAGTAATTACACTCCACGACGCCTACACCATGATCAAAATACCACCTAACAACGCGTTTCTCAACTTAGTCCCATTATGAAGCCACATATGGCTATATGCAGTGAAATATTATTTTGCACAAAAGGAAGGACATCCTGTCACTTGTGACAAATGGATGGATTTCAGGGAACTGTGCTGAGTGTAGTAAGTCAGGCAGAGAAAGAC
This sequence comes from Solenodon paradoxus, assembly GCA_004363575.1. Classification (NCBI taxonomy): domain Eukaryota; kingdom Metazoa; phylum Chordata; class Mammalia; order Eulipotyphla; family Solenodontidae; genus Solenodon; species Solenodon paradoxus. Next base: position 201,782 of record RJWH01001532.1, on the reverse strand, counting down.
AGATATTATATAATACCATTTATATGTGGACTCCTTGCCAATCCAAACTCATAGAAACAGAGTAGATAGGTGGTGGCTGGGGGCAGGGGGCGGTGAAGATGGTCAGAGGTCTTGCAGCCTTCCATCAATAAGACGAACAGTTCCGGGGACCTGAGGTGCCGCGTCGGGGCTGTGCTGCTCTATCATATGCTTGACAGTTGCTAACAGAGCAAATGTTAAAGCCGCTGACCCCGCTGTGTTCTGGCCGGGGAGGGGTGGGGCACAGGCCGCATCCATCCCCAGGTCCCGGGTTCGTGTCCTGGGGCCACTGGGAACCACCAGGATGAACAACTAAATAAAAGCAAGTGCCTCTTCCTCCCCTTGCTTCCTGCCTGCCTCTGTTCCCCTTCATTTCTGCCTGCACCTGAAAAAAAAGTTCTCAGCCACATGCACACAGAACAGGTAAGTATGTGAGGGGATGGATGTGATAACTAGCCTTATTGTAGTATTTATTTCATAATCTCTGCATATATGAGACCATTGCACTATACACCTGAAACTTATACAATGTCATGTGTCAGTTACACAGCAATAAAGCTGAGCAAATGCTGTATCTATTATATGCAATGTATAATACAGATGAATGTGTATTCATATGCATACGTATGATCTGGTATTCTCCATTTTGAACAAGTTTCCAGGTGATACCAATGCTGCTGGTCCCGAGACCACATTTAAAAATACATATTTAGTTCCAGACCCTATCCCAGACCTATCCGTATTTTTAAAAGGAGGATTCCAACTTACAATAAAGTTGAAGAAGCCCTGCCCTATACCATAAAAAGCACTCTTCTAAAGCAGGACTCAGCTCTCTCTGGTAAAGAACGTCTATTTTGTGTGTGTGTCAGTGAATACAAATTAAAAACATAGCAAGAAAAATAGAAGGATTTGTCCATAAGACTTGTAATTAACCAAATGGGAATAAAGCCTGATTAAAGACAGATAAGGGAGGGAATTCAGTTCCTAAAAAAGATGCTTTGAGGGCGCACCCCTGTGGCTCAGGCAGCCGGGATACAGGCCACGTGAAGCCCAGAGACTTGAGTTCAAGACCCAGAGCCAGGGGTAAAAAGAAAACAATTTGGGAGCTAAAGTGAGATTGTTGGGGGGCAGCAGTTGAACCACGTAGAGAAGTGTACCTTTTCCCATGAGACTCATCACTCCCTCCTTTGGAACAGGGATGAGGGCTTGACTATTCTTATTGTCACTCCCCACTCCCCAGGTCACCTGATCTTACAGCTGTGCATATACAAAGTCATTTATTTAGCCCAGGAAAAATTCATCAAAACCCAAAAACTTTGTGAAAACCAGGTCACAAGTTGCCTTTGGAGCCCAGTCTGCCATCTTGGAAGTGTCTGCCGTGAGTCCTCACGAGGACCCGTAACATCTCTGGGGGAACCCAGCGCCCACAGGCTTCCAGGGAGCAGAAGTCTTTGCAAGCAGGGGCCCAGACTCATACATTCTGTGCCATCAACAGGGGTTTTTTTTTTCAGTGGTTTTCTAACCATCCTTCAGTCCCTGGAGCCCAGTGTGGGAGGGGTCCCTGAGTCACTCTCCTCCCAAAGGATTTCTCTACAGTCCTCCTAGGAACAGAGCCTAGCAGGACGATGGCCAGTGCTTTTGACTCTGTGACTTATGAGTTCAGGCAGTGCTGGCTAAGAAGAACCCCTGTCTCACTCCAGAATCAAAGTATACAATGCCTATCACCGTGAGCCAGGCCACGCAGCTGAATGAGACTTTATTCAAACAGACCATCACCGACAATCAATGACCATGGTCAAGAGCTCAAGTTCTGGCATCAGAGCCCCTGACTTTGGAACTCGGCAGTGGTGTGATGGTGGAATAAATATTAATTTCCCCGTTCCTGGGTTTGCCCATCAGTAAACTCGGAATAACCGTGCTGCTCGCTTCAAAGGCTTTTCCGAGGGTTAGCGAGTCATGGATCCAAGCACTTCAGAGAACGCCTGGCACATAGCATACGTTTAGTGAGGGCTACTGCAGCTATGAAGCTGCTTCTGCGTGTGATCTCGGGGAGGGAGGACCCCCCGGGGGGCGCACATGGGAGCAAGCAGCTCACAGCCTGCAGCTGGGCCGGCTCGGAAAAGATTTCTGGGGTGTGTCCAAGCCTGCAAGACAAGCAGCCTCACTGGTTTCACTTGCCTTACCTTGGTTTTCTGTTAGAGAATACAGAGTCACATGTGGACGCACCCCCACCCCAGGTCCCGAGCAGCTGTCGGTAGGGGGCTCACCGGGGAACAACTGCTGGCAGCTGGGCTGCCCCTCGCCCCCCATCCCCAGGGCTCACTCTGGCTGCTCCAGCTCCAGCTGTGAGGGAAGAGGGAGACTGGAGCCAAAATTCAGCCTCCCCCTCCCCCAGGGAAAATCCCCCCAGATTAGGCAGCTGCCTGCCCGTCTCCTCCCCTGGACTCAGCGGGAGGAAGGGAAGATGGATGGGAGGTGAGGCGTGGTGAGGCCAGGAAATGAGCTCTACTTATTCACATCTCCCTGGAGTGCGGCCAGGAGCCCCCCACCCAGGACCCCAGCCGCTAGCCTTGCTGACAGCTGCGGTGCTTTCCCCAGATTTCTGTCCTGTTTCCTGTCTGTGTGTGGGAGAGGCGGGACGTGCCTGTCCTGCTCCCACCAGCTTGGCTTCGCAGCCGTGGTCTGGAGCACTGGCCTAGATCCCACCCTCAGAGGCACTGATTACAACTCTGGGGGGCAGGGCCCGATATTCGTTGGCTTTCTTAAATGTCCTTGATGATTTAAAAGGAAACCCAGGGTTGAGAATGATTGACAGTCAAGGAAAAACATAGCTCACAGGAGACAAAGCACCAACCTTCAGGTCTGAATGGGACTTTGGAAATTGCCGAGCACCCTTATTTTATAGAAGGGAGATGAAGGGCCTGGAAGGGGTGCGCCCTGCAGAGTGAGCTCTGGTGGGGCGGCGGAAGACACAGCTGTCCTGCTTCCTCTCTACACGCACCAAAACCAATTTGAAAAGTACCCCTTGAACATCCAGGCCTGGAAGGACAGTGCTAGTTATTCCACGAGTATAAAACCAACGAGAAGAGGCACCTGTCATCAAACAGCTAGGTGGAGGGACAAGGGTCGCCCACCTGGTTGCCACCTTCTGGCCTTGGCAGGTGAGGGGGCCTGCAATGAGGGCCTGCAATGAAGGCCTGCACTGCAGCACTTGGGCCCACCGGCCGGCCGAGGAACTTAGCCCTGAAGGCTACTCCCGGTCCAGCAATCCCACCCTCAGGCCCATGCGAAAGGAGTCCTACACTTTACAAAGTCACACTTAACAGCTGGGGGCAGGATTCCAAGAGGACCAGGGCCCACAGCCAACGGGAGCCGGCGTTCCCGTTTCTAGACCTTGCCCCATGTACATGGGCCCCTCAATTCCCTGACAAAATAATGTTGATCACATCCAAGCTCGGCCAAGGCCTCCCTCAGGTCTGTCCCCTGAGTTTGGATCCCACCACAAATCTGTGCTCTGCTTGGCGCGTGGCTCACCGAGGGAAACAGTGCCACCACCTTAGGGCAGGCTGCGCCCAGGGAGAGCCACAGCCCCCGAGTTTGGATGAGGACTTGGACATGTGGGCCAGGGCGTGCAGATAAGGCACAGGGGTCTTTCTAGGGGAGGCAGGGAACTGTGGTCTGACTCTACCTTCACTAGGCCCCTAGGAGATGCTGCAGCCCCTGCTCAGCCTTAGTTGTGGTGGGAAAGAATCACCCCCAGCAGTTAGTCTAAGGACCAAGTGCAAAGACAAGCACGTGGGAAGGCCATTCTCAGCCGTGGGTCACATTACCCTTCCTGCAGGTCCCTTCCAGGAGGAGAGGAGCCCCTGAAATTAACCGCCTTGTCTTCAGTGCAACAACTCGCCCAGGAACCAGGTCCAAGGTGTGGGGTTGTAGGTGTAACCTCACAGATGCCGGAGCTCACTGGGCGGCTGGCTTTTATGCTGGGCAGCTTCTTGGGTCCTGATCCACAACCAGCTCTGGCTCACAGAGCTGCAGTCAGCAGGTTGGGAGAGAGATCAATCTTGAGTGGAGGCTTGGGAGAACCTCACTGCACAGGGCTAAAAGTTGAACAGGCAGAGATAACAGAAGATCATCTCCCGAGCAAGTCAAGGAGGTGGGGAAATGCAAGAGTGGAGAGAAGAGTGGGGTAAGATCTGGCAGACTGCGGTGTGGGGACAAGTGAGCTCTGAGTAAGGAGGAGGAGAGGGTGGGGGACGCAGGTTAGGGTGGTCTTGAATGTCATAAGAGGCAGTTCAGCAGCCACCCTGGCTATCGCATCGGCACACCCAGCTGAGCCTTCTGATGGGAACTAAGATGCATGTATGTTTGTGCTGTTGGTATTTTTTGCCACCAGATCAATACAAACTCAAGAACCTGAGCTCCATTCCTATCCAGGCAGAAGGCTGCGCTTCCTTCCCAGGATGAGCCTGGCTGAGTTGAACTAGTACTGACAACAAGCTCAGAAGCATACATATCTATCCGACTCTGCTCAAACAAGTGATTGTGTGATTGAGGACTCTGGATTCTGCACCCTAGAGTTTCTCTGCAATAGGACCATAATCCATCCACCCACCCATCCATTCCTTCATCCACCCATCCATCGACCTATCTACCCACACATCCAACCATCCATCCATCCATCCAAACATCCATCCACCCACCCACCCATCCAACCATCCATCCGTTCAACCACCCAAGCATCCACCCACCTATCCAACCATCCATCCATCCATCCATCCATCCATCCATCCAACCTTTGGTTTGTTCTTCATTTGTCAGCTTTGAACTGAGCACTCCTCCTTGCCCGACCACCATGAAAGTCAAGGACAAATCAAAGAAGCAGCAAAGCCCAGATTTGCAGAAGCCCCATCAATTACAAATGGTGCAAGAGAATGAATAAAAGCATGACTATGTTGGTGGGTGCTAGTTTTGCTTTCCATTCCTGACTAAGGTGTCTTGCCTATGGAATCTTTCAGGTGAGAGGCCAGAAAGTTTTGAAAAGCCTGTGTCTAGCAGTGTGAGCCAGTGGCCTGGATGTCGGCTGTTACTGGCAAGACAAAAGCTTCACTCTTCTGAACTTCTCTTTGGGTGTTGGTGCCTCCCTGTACAGTGTCCCACTGTGGCCTCCTCTTAAAGCAAACCCAAAGCCTCTCACTGCCACTCCCTCGGCTCCGCCTTGTCTAGCACCCAGCTAGGTGATAAATCAATGGATGTTGACCTGAACAGCCAGGTGGAGCTCATTCCTTTATGCTCTGTGGTAACACCCCACACAAAACCCCCTTTGCCCTTAAAATTCCTCCCCACAAACACACATTCTGACACCTCCGCCCCAGGCTGCTGCGGGAGCTGTAAGAGGTCAGAGGGAGTGCTGGGGCCTTGACTTAAACACAGACACCTTCTTGCTAGTTCCACATCAGAAAAGAAAAATCCAGGATTTCATTCAAACTTCATCTCATCCATAGTGCTCCACCCCTGGAGGTTACAAAGGAGCAGACAAACAGGATTAACCCTTATCCTGAAGGTCCACCTGTGACTGAGAAGCATTCACACCAGAGCATTTCAATTTCACCAGCCAACAAGGGCCCCCACAAAAGTGTTATTCAACAAGCCCCAAGACTTTGTTTACAAAATGTGGCCCACATTTGCCTAATCCACTAGCCTCAGCAACTCATAAGAAAGGGCTCTCCATGGCCCCAGGAAGCAAGCCTACCCTTTGTGTGTACAGAGGAAGGCTCCCTCTCCTCTACCCCAACTAGAGGAGCCCTAGGGAGCCATGCTCCCCACCCCCACTGGCTGCCTGGTTTGAAAGAGTGGAAGGTAATTGAAGAACAATGTTTCTAAAGCCAGAGAGTCCATTCAACTCATCTTGTTTGCCAGGCTCTCCATTCTCTCATTTCACTTCATTTTTCACACCCCAGGGTTGAGACCAGGATGAAGAGACTTTGAGTAACTAGCCAAGGTTCTGTTGTAAGGAGGTAGCAGAGTCAGGATTCCAGTCAAGTTATGGTGGACATTCAAACCCATGAACTCTCCACTTGAGCACATGGATTCAGGGGCACAGGTAGGACCCAGGAGACTATTCAGCCTGCCTGCTATGACCCCACCACCCTCTGAAGCTTCAAGTCCCACCATAGTCCCATCCCTTCCAGCATCGACAGCTACAAATCTCCACATTCTCTGCAGAGCGAATTGCTAGTAACAGAAAATGTAGCTATGACTTATTGGTCATCATTGCAGGAGGCACAGACATCCCCAACACTAAGAGACCCCTTAATCTCCTGCTTGTAGGGGAAAGAAAATACAACTCACTGCTCCCCTAGATGTCAGTGAGTAATTCCTCAAGTCTTGGCTGCCTTAAGTAAGGGACGTTTGATAGTCATTTCAGAATTCTTTCTCTCATTTAGTGAGACTTGTGGTATGATAGGTTTGATAGTGATTCTTTAGATCTGTGTTTTCTCCAGGTATCTCTGGGGGGGATGGAGCATCTTAAACTTGGAGAGGGTCTCCCAAATCCTGCAATCCAATCTGTCTCCGTTCACAAAAGAGAAGACTGAGATCTAGTAAAGGAAGGTGACTTGTCCAGAGGCATGGCCAGAAACTCCCGGTTCTGACACCAGAGTTTCTTCCAAGGACTCACGGGCCTGACTGAAGAGAACCTGTACCTCCATGCCATACTGACCTCATGGCGATCCACGGCTGAGGCATCAGCATCTCCAGGGTCAGAGAGCTGCTGCGAGCGAGCGACAAATCAGAATGAAGACACACCCACTGGTTTCTCGTCCCCATAAATAAGGTCACCTTCTCTCCACTTGTGTCATCTCTTTGGGAATTTCAGTCCTTCACTGGTTCACAAGCAAATGAAAATCTACTCAACTGAAGAAGAGAGAAAACCAGAACAATTTTCAGTCCCTGCGTCTGACTACAAGGCCAACAGAGAAAATATGTCTGTAGGTATCGATGGCCTGCTGACACCCTCAGCTCCCTTCCATAGGTGCCTCCACCTACACTTCTATCTTCCTGTCCCAGTTTTAAACTCAACATGCACAGGAGTGAGCACCTCATCCCTTCCCTCAGCCCTTCTCGCACAGTTCCTGTGTCATGGCTGAACTCGGCGGCGCCCACAGGGAACGCTGGGATCTTAGAGTACAGAATCCCTGCCTACAACCACTACTTTCTGTCAATTATCACCCACAGTTCTCCTCTGCATTCCTTCTGTCACTCCTTTGGAGCACTCTTTAAAATCTTACTGAAATTAGTGTAATGATCTACAAATCTGCTTTTTTAACCTTCACTCTGGCCCCCTCATGCCCTCATGTCACACTCCCACCCTCACTACATCTGTCCTGCAAGACACCCCTTCAAAGGCAGATCAGTTCCTGTCACAACTTTGACTCACTAACATCCTTCACGGTGCCCCATTGCCTTGATAATAGATTACAAATGTGGTGGTGACCGCCGTTCTATTATCATTGCCTTCCACATGGGGATGTCATTTCTTGGGGACATGTGACCAGCAGGTAGAAGGTACTCAGTAAATGACTGTCACATAAAGACTAGAAGGACACATGAATGGATGGAGAGTCTCTCACAAGATAGGAAGCCACATGTTCTATAGAAGAGACAAATCGAGTGACTTGGTATTCAGCGAAGCAAATATTAGACTGCAGAGTCTCAAGACTGTTTTGTGACCTGGAGAATGGATTTAGAATTTAGACAGGTGGAGATAGAAGAATGGAGAGGTGGGGAGGAAGGAGAGGAAATTCCAAGCAAAACAAGAGGGAGCCCCACGGTACAGGGGGCAATGAAGGAATACAACTCTACGAGGCGAGCTGAGGAGGAAAAAGGAGCAGAGGAAGCGGGTGACAGACCCAGGAACGTGAGCGTCTCTGGTCGCAGCATTGGGGCTGGCACCAGGGATGGTGAGCTGGAGGAAAGCAGGGTCAGTCAGGCGCCCCCCGCGGATGGAGACAGCTAGAGTTTAGCTTGGCCTCGGTGGACCTGCGTTCCAAGGAAACCAAGCATCCTTTTGACGCCTGTATTTTTAAGACACTAATTGAAGTGAACACTCGGGCCTTATAAATAAATGGTGAAGAATGAACCCATTGTTTCAGTGAATGGCTCGTTTTGAGCGTGGAGTCAATACCGAACCCATTTTTCTCTTCACAGCACTCCCGAGAGGCGGCCTCCAGGCGCGGCGAGGTGTTGATACCGCCGCCCTGACAGCAAATACTGGCTCGTCTGTCGCCGGCAGACGTCCCTGCCAGTGGATGTGGTGCCTCTTCGAAAAGTGTGCAGAGTCAGCAGAAGGGCTCGAGCGAAATTTTACAGAGATCGTTCTGCTATCCAGCGGTGATTAAGCCCCAACTCTCCTCATTCCTGGAGGAGACAGGCAGACACCATGTGGTTGAAGGGGGAGCGCCCTGGTCTGGGGCCAAAGATCTAGGTTCTATCCTTCTTTCACTCGGCAGTTTTCTGTAGGATCTTAAGCAAGTCTCTCTCTAACCCTAGGCCTCAGTTTCCCCATCCGTGATTGGCCAGACTCCCTGAAGAACTTCGCCCTTGGCAATGGCGCTGACGTCAGTGTGATTTCTTTTCTGACCTCCGCTTTGCTGTGCTTGTCGGTAAGAAATTCACCAGCAGGAGCCCTGGAGGGGAGAAGGAAGGACCTGTTTTACCTGAGACAGATGACTAAGAAGAAAACCACTAGCAAGGGGAGAAAAAGCCCAGAGCTCACTGGCCTTGAACGGCCCTGATGTTTTTATGGGACTTAGTTGACCTTCGACTATGAGCTGCATGCGCGTGCGCGCGCACACACACACACACACACACACACACGGTCCCCACAGTGGCCACCGAACGCTGCATTGTAGCGAATCCTATTTGCAGCCTCATTAGGCTGACTGCAGAGCAACTGGTCCAGGCTGCCACCTCCCCTGGGCTTGGCCTGCTGGCTCCGTGCAGAGACCTCCCAGAGAGAGGAAATCAGGTTGGAAATTCACTGGCGGCCAGCACTTGACCCCGTGGGAAGTGCTGGCTGGGGCTGGAAGGAATGGCACAGTTTGGTTTGGCCGGCTGTCCGGTTCGCGCTGACCCACGGAAAGCCACCGACAAGAAGTTGAACCTCCTCTCAAGGACTGGCCCTTACACACTTGGGCCTCCACAGGGCACACTAAGCCAAAAACATGTGGTCCTGTCCTCACAGAGCTTGCGGTCCAGTGGGGAGATCAGCAATGCCAAGAATCTGTTACACTGACCTTGTTAAATGTCATCCTGAGAGACAGAGAGGGCCTTGAGGCGGGATCGAAAATCTGACAAGTGACCCAGGAGAAGGTGAGAGGGAAGAAAACCTTCAAAGAAAAGGGAAAATGTCCTTGAGGTTTGAGAGATAACTGGGAGTGTCTCAAGCGCAAGAGAAGGGCTGGTGGGGAGTATTCCCAGCTACAGGACCAGCACACGAGCAGGTCACGTTTCTTTGTGGAAACAGAGCAAGTTTGAAGACCCTCAAATAGCTCTGAGAGGCTACGAGCTAGTGCCCAGGCAACCCTGCTGCCCAGGGTGCCCACCCATGGTGGCAGAGGGGTCTGGAAGATTCTCTGAGTGAATTAGTTCTCCATTAAGGAGACGTTCAAGTCTTGATCTCTGGTAGCTGACAATTTGACCTTATTCGGAAATAGTGTCTTTGCAGATGTCACCACGGTAAGATGACCTCATCCTGAATGGGGATGGGAGGTTCAACTCTCATCCAATGAATGGTATCCTTGAAAGAAAGAGAAAACTGGGACACAGGGACACACAGGGGGTGCCAAGCACACACAGACACAGAGAGTGGAGTGATCCATCTAAATGCCAAGGGATGCCAGGGTGGGGAGCCGCTACCAGAAGCCAGGAGAGAGGCGTGAGACAGATGCTCCCTCTGAGCCCCGAGGAGCAATCAACGCTGTCAACGCCTTGATATCAGACTTCCGGCCTCCAGAATGGCAAGAATACGTTTCTATCATTTCAAGCCCCCCAGTCTGCAGTGATTTGCTGTCCTAGGAAACTGATATGGCGAGCACATGAGGGCAGTCATCTGCTGGCTCCCCAGGGTGCCCCTGCTTGGAGACTCCACTCATCGCACTCTCCAAAGGACGTGAACATTCCCACACTTGCATCCAAGCTGCTGCTCTTCCAGATCCTTTATTTTTTTAAAAATTAATTTTCCTGAAGGAACACTGCCTCCTGACATCACGTAGATTTACGGTGTGCATATCTATCAGCCAACATCTGCGTGTCACGATGGCGTTCTCCAGCATGCGAGCCTTCCTTCACGATCAGTGATCTCTGCCACGCTTGCCCACCCCACCCCTCTCCTTGTAACTCCTAATCTGATTTTGTTGCCTAAAAGTCTACTTGTTTTGATTTAGTTCATAGGCTTGGTTTGCTTGCTTTCTCTATATATCACACATGAGTGAAATCCTGGTGTTTGTCTTTCTCCTGACTTAGCTCGCTGAGGATAATTTCTTCTAGGTTCATCCATGTTCTTGCAAATGGCAGAATTTCTCATGCCACACCTTCTTCACCCAGTCTTCTGTTGATGGGCACTTAGGTTGTTTCCATTTTTTGGCTGGAAAATAATGCTGCCGTTAACATGAGGGAACATATGTCTCCTTGAGCTAAAGTTGGCAAATACCCAGGGGTGGGACAACCAGATTCCCTCTTACACCTGGTGCAGGTCACAATCTTCAGTAAGACTGCGTATCCTGCTTTCTCTCTCTTTCTCTCTCCCTCTCCCCCCACCCCTCTCTCTTTAGAAAGATACACTCTCAATAATTAGAGTCATACTGTGTGAGTCTGGATGAATAAGTTCACTTGTTAGTGCCAAGTGTCCCGGACAGTGTCCGTGACTCACCACCATCTCCTTGAGATTTCCGAAGCAGTTTGCCTATACAGTTTAAAAAATGACCTTCGGCTCCCTGGAGATCCACGCGCGCTCAAGACTGTCTTGTTTACAACGCCCTCTCGGTAGAGCAAACATCCCCAGGACATCTGTAGGACAGCACACACCTGTTGTTCCTCCTTCTGACCCTGCGAGATGAACGTCCTGTCCCGGGTCACTGCTCTGTGCTGGCTGATGGGGAAGCTACGTTGAGAAGCTCGCGAGCCCTTAAGAAGCTGGCAGTCTGGTGGAGGGCGGCTTGGAGACAGTCCTGAAAACTAAGTGACTTCAGCGCTTTGTAGCTGGTGACCCCGTAGACGGATGCACAGGGTGCCCGAGAGCCCATAAGAGCAGTTGGCCCATGATAATGACGGCCATCCGTTGAGCACCTACTACGTGTCAGACACCAGGGAAGGGACCTCATATGCATTCTCTCTAGTCCTCGGAGAACAAGGTGTGTACTACCATCCTCATTTTAAAGATGAAGACACGGAGCTTCAAGTAGTTAATTCAACAGCTTGCTCGAGGTCACTTTGCTAGCAAGTGACAGAACTGTGACTCACACTTAAGTCCATCTGACCCTCAGGATCACATCTGGTTTCTCCACAATCACAGGCTGGCTGATGCTCAGGGCGTGTTTCCTCAAAGTAGACTCATCAAGCTTTGTACTGAGTCCTCGATGCTGCTTTTGCCCTGTTTTAACTTTAGTGAAAAGATAAAGATTCAGCTCGCCAAGGTTGCAGACGTCATTTGTCTTCTTCTCCTTCCTGACTTCCTGTGGCTAATCTCCCCTCCTTCGTGAAACCCCGTCCTCCCTTGCCTTCCATGACATCTGACTTAGCTGGTGCATATTCATTTTAATTTACTCAACTCTTTCTTCAAGGTTCTGCCCTCTATCTATTTTTTATGTGTATTTTTACATATGATCTTTAGGGAAATTTCACCTACCTCAATTATTTCAATTACTTTCTTGTTAACGTTTCCACATGTGGCTCTTGCTGATCCTCAGATCTCTCTGTCTAGCACTGACCCTTCTTCTGAGCCCCAGCCCAGACTCTGAGTTCTTTTGACCTTCCCAGCGGAAGCTTCCATTAACGCCTGGAAGTCAGCATGCGCACCTCCGATCTCATTATGTTTCCTGCTGGGCCTGCCCCTCCGTGCTCCATCTCAGGCGATGGTCCCCCATCAGCCGTGCTGGTCAAAGCGGCCCTCTCCCTCACGGCCCCACATTTGGCCATTCCCTAAATTCTCTTCATCCTTCCTCCTGAATAACTCTCAGATATGCCTCCATCAACCATTCTCACAGAAAGGGTCTTGGGTCGGTACCTTAACTTTTCTATCTGGAATGATGATTTTGTTTTAACTTCTTATCTTGAAACAATTTGAAACTCACAGAGTCACAGGTTAGTACAGAGACTCCCCACATGCCCTCCACCCAGCTTCTGTACAGTTAGTGTCTGCACAACCACAGTGCCATGGTCAAAACTAGGAAGCCAATATGTGAATGGTGTTGATATCATTTCTGGCAGATATTTGGTTGCCTCCCCAGACTCTCCCCATTTTTTTAAAACCTGAAGCGAAAATGTGTCCATCCCCAGAAAATGAACAAAACAGGTCTCTTCGCCTTACTCACTCGCTTCTATTCATCCAACACAGCTGACTTCCCCAAACCTGCATGAGGGGCTCCTCCCAGCTGTTCCCCTAAGACCCTGCCCCTCCTCCATCACTGAGTTGTGACTGAGCTTCTTGTCACCCTCCCTGGACTGATGAGAAGCCTGCGTTCACTGACTGATCCATTCCTCATGGGCACTTCGTAATTATTTATGAGGTGAATGAATGAGGTCTGCATTGGCCTCCAGGAGTGTGTCATTGTGAATCAAGGGATTTGAATAACTACTGAGAATCCACAGTCCCACTGCAAATGAAGCTGATTCCATTCTCATCCTTACGCTGATTACTCTGGTGATAATGGCAGTGACAAGGAGGGTGTCTCGGGATGTCATGTCTAGGAGGATGACTTAAGTCCATTGGTGCCCAGACAGGGCTGGCTGGCTGAGGGCAGGGCCTGGCAGTCTGCCTGTCTAGTACTGATGCAGCGGGCGTCTGGACCCAGATTGGAGCGGAAGCTGGAACACCCTGTTGCAAGGTGAACTGCTTGTCTGCAAACTGTGTTGGACAACCTGGCCATGCAGATCACTTCTGGCTCTTACTTTTCCGGTAGATGATTTTCTCTAATTTCAAAATAAGATGGTGAACCCAAATGTCCTTCCTATATATCATGAAAGTACATATTTTCTACTAAAAATGTCTTTTAGAAAATCACAGGTGATAGGAAAGGTCTCATTTCTTCATCGTCATTTTTTCCGCTAAACCTCAATTTTTATCATGTAACATCAGAGATTTTGATTTGGTGAATCTTGCAGTCGTATTACATTAGGCTCTGACAGGCTCTGATTACAAGCATTTGAATCTTGATTTGGGCCAGCAATCACAGTCGGTTTCCAGCCTGGCTTCTAGGCAGTGTCTGCCCTTTATTTTCACGTGTAGCTTGTATGGATTTTTATTGCTGGAATATAGTACAGGTTTTTAATCCAAAATAGGTTATTCCTGATGTTCAGACCTCTTCAAAATTATATATCTCTGCCTAAGGAAGCTACATTGCGGTAGATTTTCCACTCTTTAAAATACCTAATAGTCTGTAATGGTTTGGCTGGATCCTGGAGGGAAACAGAAACACCATACGTCAGAACTCGACCTCATCCCTGAGCATCCTCCTATTCTAGACAAAGCAGATGAGGTGAAGCCTGGGAGCGGCATGGGCAGCCTCTACCACGGCATTGGCAGGGGCCCAAGCGGTGCGTGCGGGCTGGGGGGACAGCTGAGCACAAAGGCCAGTGACCACCTCCATATTGTTACACCTCAGATGAAAACAATGGTGCTTCCAAGTCTGCATCTTGTCAACTCAAGGCCCACATGCGAAGGCCACCTAGAATCACACATGTGGCTAGGGTTGGGAGGAGATGAATGCATAAACTGCTAGACATGGAGCCAGCAGTCCAGAAGGGGAGACGTTCTGGGAAGTCTAATAAACTCAGTTTACTCAGCAGGATGATCAAGTGGGAAAAAAAACAAACAATAACAACACAAGTAAACATGAATCCTTCAAAGAAAAAGAACTCTGGACATTCCAGTCAGAGGAAAAATGGCTTTGTGGTCTGTGTTGAACATTTTTCATTCCTTCTTTTTCACTAGTAAGAATTCATTTCCAACTAACATTTAAGAAGCAATTAGGCCTTCACAGCTAATCAGACATGTGTGAAAATGCATGGTCGCCATTTTTCTGGGCTACTTGCTATGACATCTGTTCCATACTAAAGGACTACAGGAAAAGAACCCTGACTTTCTAGGCTCATTTCTACAGCCCCTGTTTCTTTTGCTTGTGATTAGAGGTGAAATGAACCATCCACCAAAGAATTTAAGTTCTCCTGACTGCTCTGGATAACAAAGAGAAAGGGGACCTTTTCTGAGATCTTGGTTTGGGGACCTCATGTTTGAATCTGGCAACTGAAGCACTCATCCTCACGCTGATGAGTTCATTCCTATCTTCCTTTCTGCTTTCTTCTAACATGTTTTATTGAGCTTATATTCCATACAAAGCCCTATGTCAAACTCTGGTTTAGTTGATGCAGAGCGAGACACAGGAAAGTGGCCACTGACAGGGGTGTATACAGAGTGTTTTTAAAGCACCTGGGTCATCCATGCTTTTGTCCTCCAAGTGCTTAGTAAGCAATTGCTTTGTTGTATCAGAGACACAGGTTTAAAATAAACTGAGTTCCTGTTTTTAAAGACCTCGCAGTGCCTTACCTAGGTAGAAATGACTGAAATATGACACATAGTGTTGAATGGCATGAAAGGCTGAAAGTCCAGCTACTCAACCTTCGAAGCACCATCCAGGCATCCAACAATTATTTACTAAATCTCCACTGCAAGCCAGTTCCATTCTCAGCTGCAGGGTCGCAACACTTGACAAACCACCATGCAAACCATCAATAAGAAAATCACAAGCAAGTGTGTCAAAATGCTGAAAGTCCTATCTAGTGAATAATCCAGGGTGATGTGATAAAGAGTGTTCCAGATGGAGACGTTATGGGAAGTGTCTCTGAGGCAGTGACATCTGAACTGAGAGAAAGTATGAAGGAGGCAGTCATATGCTTACTGGGTGAAGATACTCAGATGTGGAGATACATTCTGAGAAATGTGTCAGTAGGTGACTTGGGTGATGTGTGAACATCACAGGGTGTCACGACACACCTAGGCATGTGACATAGTCTTTGGAACCTCGGCCTTATATGTAGTCTTTTGTTGACCAAAACATCATTGCCACATGACTGTAATGGCAGGCAAAGGGAGCAGCCCAAATACCAAAGTCCTGAGACAGGAATAAGTTTAGTGGCTTCCAAGAATAGAAAAGAGACTGAATGACTGGAACATCGTGTAGGGCGTGGGGAGGGTCGTGGGGCTCCAACACTGAGGATCTGAGAAAAAGGGTTGATTGGTGTATGCAAATCCTATGGTTCCAAAGAAGTTTGGAATTTCTTCTAAGCATTTGAGGATTTTAAATTGGAAAGAACATATTTGATGTATGTCTTTAAAGGATTGTTCTAAAACCCTCTCTTGGTGGTTAATACAAGTATACCAAAAAGCAAACCATAAAGATATAGGTTTATAGAATAGTTGAGTGGTATTTCCAGAACATTCCACACCCATTAAGTGTAAAGTATGCATCCTTTACAGCTATAAATAGAATATTGGCCAAGATCAGACATTTGCCATAAAACAAATCTCAATACATTCAAATGACTGCATCTTATGGAATGTGTTCCTTAAAACAAATAAACTAAATGAGAAATCAATTATAATAAAATATCTAGACCATCTGCCAAATATTTTCAAATTAAATAGCACACTTCTAAATCATACACAGGTTAAAGGAGAAATAGCAAGGGAAATTAAAAAATTTAAATTAATAATGAAAATAAAACGTATCTGAATTTATGATATGCAGATAAAGCAGTGTGTAGAGGGAAACTGATAGTCTAAATGTCTATACTAAAAAGAAAGATAGGTTTAGACACTAGTGATCTGTTTTTACCTTAAAAAGCTAACAAAAGAATGATATATTGAATCTGATTGACAAGAAAGTAGCAAGCATCAGAGCAGAAAGTCATGAAATAAAACGTATATACCCAAATAGAGAAACCTGACGAAATCAGAAATTGGTTGTTTGAAAAGATTAATAAAATTTGCAAATCCTTCTAGTTTAAAAGTAATTAAGAAAGAAGGAGCGTGAACACACATAAGCAATTTCAAGGATGAAAGAGGGGCTATCGTGTGTGTGTCTCACAGATATTAAATCATGAGCTTCGTTACTAAAGTCGGTAATTTAAATGAAGTGGGAGAGTTCTTTGAAAAACGTGGCTTCCCAACGTTGACTCGAGATGAAACAGAACGTCTCAATAGACCATTTTCTATGAAATGCATTCGATTCAAAATCTTAATAACATTTCCTCACAAAAAAGGTCAGGTCCGGATGGCTTGACCCGTCAGTTCATCCTCTGTGTGCAAAGTACAAGCACCAACTTTACACAAACTCTTTTATGAGAAAGATGTGAAGATTCCATTTCTTGATTCATTTTATGAGGTTAACATCATCTTGATAGGAAAAACCTGATTAAGACATTTAAGAAAATACATGTGTCATCCTGTCTCCATGGGTGAGGGCGCTGAGGCTCAAAATGGTGGCATGATTTCCCCTGAATCTCAGGATTTGGATGGTGGGTAGAGCAGCGGTTGGGGCCAGCTTTCCACCCAAGACTCTTCCCCCACCCTGCTGTCTCCTCAAGAGCCTTCACAGCCTGCAAATCTCATCCTGCCTGCAGTGGTTTAAGACTCCCAGGGCCAGAAGCTGAGACCTGAGGACTCCCCCTTCCCAAAGGAATGTGGGTGGGTGATGTTGCACCCCTATAGTCCATTCTAGAATCCCACGTGTGAACCTTCCTATTTCAATGAACAGCTGTGTGAGGCCAAAGATATATGTGTGTGGTTATAGAAAAAAAAAAAAAAAAAAAAAAAAACCCTCTTCCATATTACATCTGGTTTTGTCATTTGGGCCAATAATCCCGTCTAGTCCATTATGTATTGCTTTGGGTAACAGATACGGCACAGAAGGAATGCTTAAAAGCTTTAACAGGAAAGCAAGTCCATGCCAGCAGCAGATAATGGCAAAACACAGCTCAGTTCTTACTTATGCAGAGGGTAGAGTGTCTGAACGGAAGCTTAAGGACTGTTAATAGTCAACCGAGTAACATTTTGCATTTTACCTACTCTCAGAACTTGAAATAACCACCTTGCTTCCTCTGTGAGCCTCCAGTTTTGATGTCCTTGGGATGATTTTAGAAGCGGCCATTGACTGGAACATGGGAGCTTACGTCCCGGTGTCTGATGTCGTGGGCTGTGAATCTTCATGACCTAGCTTTGTCGGGGAACATGGCTTAGACTGGCCTTCCTCTCTGTCTTGACCTATATTCTGGCCACTTTGTTAGTTGGTCCATCTTGTAAAAGTGTCTCTCCTTTTTCACCTGTCTCCTTGGTCCCGGCTCGCTCATCACACAGTGGCCAAGGCACCCAGACAGATTCTCTGCGTCTGTTCACTTCTGAGCTGTCTTTCACAGGGTCACTAGAAGCCGCATTTCCCTGTTGTCTTTGTGTTAACCCCAAAATTCATTAATATGCCTTTCTGAACTCAGTATGTATAATTAATTTCTCAAATACAAACTCTCCATACTGAATTCCCCGGGGTCTTCTTCTCTGCAGTCTTCCCCATCTCAATGGAAGACAGTCCTGCTCTACTTTCACAGCCCCCAAACCTACTGTCACAGTGGACTCTACCTTTTTCTCTGCCCTGCACTCAATCTAATCAGCCAATCCAGTTGTCTCTGCCTTTCAGAGAGGCCCCAAGTCCTTACTACTCAGCGCCTCTCCTTCTGCCTCCTGTATCAGACGTCCTGACATTACACCTGGTTTATTGCAAGAGACTCCTTTCTGTCTCCTGCTTCCTCCCTTGCCCACTATTACTATTTTTAGATAACAGCCAGAGTACGCCTGCTAAAACTCAAAAACCAGACCATGTAATTCCTATGTGCAAAATCCATAATTGTCACTCTGCTCAGAGTAAAAGCAAAATTCATTACTGTGGTCTTAAAAGTCCTATTCTATCCAGCCCTGCATAATCTCTCAAAGCCCATCTCTAATTTTGTCCCCAGTGCCGCCTCCCCTCCAGCCACGCTGCCCCTTCTATGCTCTGGGCAAGCTCCAGTCTCACAGCCTTTGCACCCCTCATGCTCTGCCTGGAAAGTTCTTCCCCACATGGCTGCACTGCCCTTTCCCTTGGTTCCTCTGATAACAGAGGCCTCCCCTAACTACCAGACACTAATCCCCGTCCTCTGCCTTTCCTAGCCTCTTTTCCTGCTTCATTTTGTTTTAAACAGAGAACATATAACCTTCTAATGAACATAGACTTACCTAATAATGTAGGATGACTTGGAGTCTATCTTCCTAGATGGAAGGTAAGCTCATGAGGGCTTTGCTGTATTCACCCATAGCTCCAGTTCCTGCACAGAGCAGGTGACCCATACATATCATTGAATGAGTGATTGAGTGAGTGAATATGCATCGCTAGTCTTAGTCTTATCTTCAGAAATCGCTTCCTAGATTTTAATTAACACTAGATTTTAATTAACAACGCCAATGATAATGAGAAAAATATTAAGCTTTCCTTGAAAAACATGCAGGCATGTATAACAGTATATAACAAACAAAGATGGCTGCCGTCAACCAACATATATCCAACATATTGATTAAAACAAGCAAACAAAAAGAATATAGACAAAGCATGTGCAAAAGACATCAGCAGAGAACACGGAAAGAGTTTGTTGGATTCCAAGTGACGTGGATTTACAACAATGGCTCCCTGGTCTCAACAGCATCCCAATGGTATCATCGCAGACAAGGAACCAGATGTTGGATTTATTGTTCAAAACTTTGTGGTGATGTGGGTGGGGCTGTGCTTTGACAGTCCCTCAAGGTCCTCTCTAGTAAATGTTTGCCTCTTTGGCATGAATGGAAAGCCTTCGTGGGAACTGCACGGTGCCTATTTGGCCTCCTCATTAGCCGAGAGATTGCGCAAACAGAAGTGGCTCACTCCGGCCCAGCGTGCTTCCGGGGAAAGGAAACAGCAGTCTCTTCAGTGCTATTTGACTCTGCTGTGGCTGGGATGGCCAGCTGCTCCAGGACCCAGGTGCATGGGATGGTCCCATTCCCCGAGACCTCGTCCTGTTTCAAGCTGTGTTGAGACGTCTCAAGAAATCAAAAGAGGAGTTTCCCCTGATTATAACATACTTACGGGCCTCATAAAAGTGGGGTTTCTATCTGCAGATGACCTGCACTGATCCCTCTACTCCACCTCTATGCTCCACAAGCAGCTCCTGTAAGTCAGGGCTGGGGCGTTCCCATTAGAGAGAGACAAAGAGTTCCCGTTGGCTGCATTTGCGTTTTAGCACCCGCCTTCCCTCCACGTTGCCCTCTCCTGCACCCTCACCTCTGATCTAGTGGTACTCGAGCTTGAGCATGCATCAGACCCCTGGAGGGTCCCCTCAGTCACAGCTTCTGGGACCCACCTCCGTAGTATCTAACTCAGTGGGTCTGGGCTGGGTCTGGGATGGGCCTGGAGACGTTAAGGCTCTATCAGGTTCCCAGGAGATGCCGCTGCTGCTGGTCCTGGGACCACACTTGGAGAACCCGCTGGTTCTTGCCCCGTGAAGAGGCTCTGAGCAAGTTAGAACCGGCTCTCTTGATGCTTCTCCTAATGCTTCCCATTCCATTCAACTACTCCAGTGTGCACCTGCTATGGGACTAACGTGAGATCATGTCTTCATTTCTGTCAAGCACACCTGCATGTCCTCTACTTAGCAAGGACTGCGGATCACTGGGGACACAGTGGTGAGTGATGATAGTCCTTTGTGCTGGCCTCCTGAGCTCACAGTCTAGAGGAAGAGTTAGACATGAATCCAGCAACTGTACACAAAGCTCAATGATGCTTCCAGCACACACAAGTGGGGAGCTCAAGGTTGACTGGGGCATGGAGGAAGTTTTCCCCAGGGAAGAGACAAGTAGGTTGATATATAGAGAACAAGCGGGCTTTAACCAGGTAAAGAGAGAAAGGAAAGTATGGGGTAGAGGGAACAGCATGTGTAAAGGTCCTGTGGTAGGGGGGACTCTGATGATTACAAGGGAATAAAAGAAAGGCAGAATGACCAGAGCAAGAGGAGTCAGGAACCAGGGAGGCAAGGGGACACTGGGCCTTTCAGGGACCAAGAGGGCACTTTAGGAGGCTTTAACCTTTAGGAGCAGTAGGAAGCCACTATGTTTCCAGCAGGAAAGGCGGCTTAATCAGGGTGCTTTTCTGAAAGAACCAGGTGGCAGTCATGTGGGGAAGGCAGAGCGAACACAAGCCATCCGTGAGGAGGCTAGGACAGATGTCCGGGCACTAAGAATGGGGACTGGGTTTTAAATGGCGGTGGTCGGTGCAATGAAGCAGACCAGTCGAGAAGGCATTTGGGGCATGAAATTCTAGGGGCTTGGTGACGAGCTGCTTACGAAGTGTCGGGGCTGACACAGGGACTTCTGAACAAGTGTTTCTCACTTCAAAGGACATGGTTTCTATAGTCTCAAAGCTTTTGTCATTGAACATTATGAGGCAGGATTTTCTGTCATTAAATATTCATGGAGATGTCATTCTGGGGCCCCCTCATTGCTAGGGAGAACTTCCTTTCCCATCCCGCTCTGAGATTCTTAGCAGTAAAAAATTCTGTGCTGTGCTGGCCATGGACCCAGCTGAGGCCCTCCCATCAGAACTCCCCCAGTGCCTGGCTTGCAGTTGGCTGTGACCACACAGCTGTTGAAGAAGGGGAAAAGGAACAGAATCCCTTTAGGAGCTGTCACTGAGTTCAAACATCCTTTAGTTTTCCAAACACTTCTGAATCTTGCCGCCCCCTGGTGGCCTAGCAGATAAAACCCCCAGAACACAGTCCATATGCATCCCTAGGACCCAGGTTCAAGTCCCAAGGCTGGGAGAACAGCCAAGATGAACAACTAAATGAAAAATAAATGTTTAAGAAAAATTAGATCTCAAAAATGTGAAATCATCTGATGATTTCTCAAGTTAACATATTTCTAGTATGTCAGCGTCATTCGAAGAAAACAGAATCAGGATAGAATCTCAAGTCTGTGGAAACTAGAGAGACCCACAGTTAAGGAATCCAAGCATAATATTTTCCTAAATTATGAAAGTTCCCAACACAGAAACATTAGGTGCATGTTCCAAAAGTAATCATCAAATGCCACCAAACGAGGCATGTCTAGCCTTGCAATGAAAATAAGAGGGCCGCTTGGCCGTTGTAAACCACATTCATCCTTCTTCCTTCTCCCTAAACCCTTGGGCCCTTGATGAAAAGTTGCAATGTTCGGTGTCTACTGACAATCCTAAAGCGCACATTTCAATGACACCCCCCTTTACCAGCTCACAGCTCCGAGTCCCTGTGCGTCACTCCCCGAGACCTAGATTGACCCAGCTGCTCCTTTTGCAGCTGAGACCCGGTTCTTAACATACCACACTCTCTTATTTATGGATATGAAATGTCCTCAGCGACGCCTGGAGACCTGCCTCCCCATCTCAGGGATGAGATGCTATCTGATATGTCATCTCTGTTTGCTTCAGCCTGAATTCTGGGAAGTGTTACCATTTCCTTTCTTGAGTTTTTGCTTTGAAGATAAAGAGAGGATGTTCCCCTCCTCCCCCCAGAACCTCAGGGCGTCCGGCCTGTCAATCCCCCTCCCCCCACTCCCTGGGAAATTCCATCAGACAAACATAAGTTGGACCAAGGACTTAGCAGCCACTGGACTCCTGATAGGAGCCCAAAGAAAAACCCATTGTAGACTCCTATTCCCCTCTGCTCTCCAGGCAGTGACTTCAGACAGGTAAGCTAATTTTGCTACTGCCCACACGCAGATTTCAAAACCACACTCCAGGTGACCGAGAGGCAGAAATTACCCAGGACTGCCTGGCTTCGGGCGCTGGTTTTGCCACTTTGCAATTCTGTGGCCTCAGACACGTTTCTTGGCTTCTCTGTCTTCTGGGTCCTCAACCAGAAAATAGGAGAGATGATGTTGTGTTACCAACATCTTTAATTAGACGTCCAGTCTTTTTCAGTGCGCCTGACTCCTTGCCCTCCTGTTGGAGAGTTTTGAGTTTTGACTCTTCAAGCTGAGCTTATTAAGCTGTTTCTCCTTGTATGTACCAACGTGGCTGGTTGGCATCACTATGATCTATGAGCCCTCATTGTACGGACACATGGTTCTTCACAGGATGTTTGGAATTTTGAAAATAGGTTGCAAACCCACACTATGATAGTCCTAGACACCTCCAGAGCCGAAGAATCCCAACCGGAGGAGCAAATGGAGTGAAACCTCTTTGAAGATGGCATCCGCATCCAATTCTCTGGAGTCTGGAGGACAGAATACAGAATCCCCAAGTCCCTCTGCTAGTTTCAAGTGTCGCAGGGCTGCTGTAACTACTCCAAGCTCCTGCTGTGACCCCCAAAACCTGCCTCCCTCTCTTCCAATGGAGGAGAATGGCTGTGTGTCTGCCTGATTCTCTCTGCGCTTCCCCTCCCTTAAATCTGGCCAGTCAGCACTCAGGGAGCCGCTCACTCTCCTGGGTCCAAAGGAATGAACACCGGGCCACTCATTTATCTTTTGGGGGCTTCCGTTTTACCAGTTTCCTTAATGCATGTGCTCCTTCTACACTTCAAAGTCAGGCTATTTGAATTTATTTCCTATCCCACTTAATTTTTTTTTCTTTAAATAAACTGAACATTTACTACTTTGCAGGCACATGCCTGCTGGGTGCAGGAAGAAGTCAAACGAGTGTGAGTAGAATCTGTTCAACATTGCCACATGTTCTGTGTCTCTTAACTCAACAACCCTACCTGGCAGGGAATGCTCTTTCTATGACACAGAAGGGGAAATTCGATCGCACGTGCTGTGACCACTTTGGAGTCAAGCAGCCACAGGCGGGGAGGCAGAACTTGAACCCAGGTCTTTGGTCTACACACCCCTGGGCTGCTGACCCTCAGCGTGTCCCCATCAGCTGGCTGTGTTTCTTCTCTGTCCGCAATGCCAGCCCCGCCGGTTGGTGAATCCACTTATTAGCTGTCGTCTGACTGGCTTAGGGAGCTTTGCTTTGCCTTGTCTTGGTCACCCTGCCCCTTTCTCGCTGAGGCTGTGGGATCCGCCCTCCCAGGGGTTTTGGCCCCGGGTGGGCCTCTCTCCATATCCAGGTAGCTCCCTGCGATGCTCTGCAGGACCAGCATCACCCAGCTGGGAGGACTTGGGAGTCGCCCAGCTCACCCCGCTGGGCAGAGAAGCCTGGGGCTCCAAGAGAGGATGCCTGGCCCACATCCCAGGCCTCTGCACTCTGAGGGCTCCACCAGCTCCCTCTGGTCCTCAGCTCCACCCAGCACCTCCTTTTTCCTGCCCTGCCCCACCCAGGGAGGGGAGAGCTCTCATCTAAAAGGGAGCTTTATCCCCACTTAATTGGGGATGTGGGGCCAGGCATGCCCCTAACCCCTGAGCTGTCCGCTTAGTGAAGCAGAGATGTTAGCTGGATGGGCCTGACAGCTTTGACCAGCTCCCCTCTGACCAGCACCCTTGCTTTTCTCTCTGCCATTGATAACCACACCCTGTGTGGAGCCCTCCTCAGCCAGGGCCAGAGTGTGCCCTGTCTTTCCCAAATAGGACCCCAGCGCCCTGAGTCCCCCGAACGGTGGCCTAGTGGAGATATTTGCAGCCCTTGACTTTGGCTCAGAGTCAGATTTCTCTCAACACTGGGCCACGACCCCCTGAGAATCACATGGGGTGAACGGGCTGCCCCAGGCCAGTCTGTGATTCTCTGTTCTTGGAACTAGACCTGGAGGAATCCATCTTGACACCCGAGTCTCTCCTGTCAATTCGGAAACCACCAGTGACGTTACATTTCCCCTTTCAGAACTCAGAAGGGCCTTCTGAACAATGGACTCGCTATCACGCCCAACCCTCTGCCCATTTTACAGATGGAGAAACTGAGACCTCTGCACCCTGAGATAAGATGGTGACAGAGACTTTTTCTTGGTGACTGGAGGTGGAGGTGATTGATTTCTTTTCGCTCTCATGGCAAGATGAGCAAGGGACCACTGGGAAATGGCTTCTCAATATCAAGCCCATGTCCAATGACAGGTCCCGTGTTTTTCCTGTCCCTCTTGGCACATAGTTCAATTGCTCAAAGATGTGGTGTGTGAGAGCCCTGTGGTTCCACGGTATTGGGACAGATTCCCTGAGAAAGGGGCTGGGCTGTGCTTTTAGGAGAGAAGCAGGAAGAGGAAACCTGTTAGTCAAGTATTTCAGATTTGCCCATGGGTCCGCACACACACACATGCATGCATGCACGCACACATATACACAATACACACATATACACACATATGCAGATATAGACACACGCACACATATATATATATGCACACACACACACGCAGTCCTGTCCCCTTGCCTAGTTTTATACTCATGATGCAATTTTTAGTCGAGGGAAACTATACCCTAAGGCTGGAGTTTGGGGATGGACCTGCCACCTTCTTAGCTGGTTTACCCAAGTGGTGCTGAGAAAAGCCGGGATTTAGAAGCAGCAGAAATAGGACCTGGATTCTGCCCTTGACCTCGACTCACTGTACACCTGAGACCAGCCTTCTCCAGGACCCCTTCCTGACACATGAAATGGAAATGCCATCACGGGGCGGGTGGCGTCGGCAGAGAGAGGCCTGTGAGAGCTCTGGACGCGCTGCAGAGCGCTGCTCCAACAGGGGTCATTGCTATCTGGTGTCACTCCAGGGTCTCCCAGAAAGTCACGCACCTGGCTGCCAGCTCACCTTCCTCAAAGGCAGCTGGACCAAATCTGCTCAGAAAGTCCTCACAGCTTCCCACGGCCACTGCCCAAAGGCCTCCATCATGGGGCCTCCAAGGACTGACCCCAACTGACTGCCCCAGCCAGTCAGATTAACCCTGTCGTGGTGACCCCACATGCCTTCGCCTTCCCTCGCCTCCTGCCCCACCCTTCCTTCCTCCCCTTCACAGCCCGGGCACATCAGAAACCTGCACGTCCTTCCAGGCACAATTTTCATGCCACTCCCTTCAGGAATTCTTCCCTGATTGCTCCCAACCACTCTCAAGAGAAATGATCTCCTCTTCTGTGAGCTTACTTCAGCGGTCCTTCTCTTGTGGGGGCTCTTTGCTATATTAGAGCTCATGATAAGTATGTTCCATCTCCCTTCTCAAAGACTAAATTCCTTAAGACCAAGCTCCCTGCCCTGCTATTCCCCGCCCTCACCCCACCCAGCACCAGTAAGGGCTGGTGTTCAATGAAAACGTGAATGAATGCACTCCTACTTCAAAACACAAACAGCACCAGTGAAAATGGACTGGTGAGTTCACACGTCTCTCCTTGAATGTCCATTGAACCAAGAATGTTATGCGATGAACACAGACAGAAGAGCTAAGTGATGTCAGAGAGGGGAGATTGCTGGCAAATGCGCAATGCAGAGCGAGAAAGTCAACTGGTAATATCAAATCACATTCATTCCACAGATACTTTAAAGGTACTCAGAGTCGTGCATGTTTAATAAATATGAGGGTAATCGTGAACTTATTTAGATTTCATTCAATTCTTTTACACCTACCCTGATGGGATCTTCAAGCAAACAGCCAATCTCAAAGAGAAGAGGGAAGAGTGGTGGTGTAGTGCTGCTGAGAACATTCTAGGCTGAGGAACGGAAGTCCTAGCCCGAGCTCTGCCACCAACAGGCTGTGTGGCTGTGTCAGAAGACGGTCCCTTCTGTTTCCTCTTATCCTCCTGTGAACTGCAGTTAGACCAGTCTCCACGTGACTCAGATGAAAGAACGTGTCAAATTTCTCACCAGCCTTCCCACTGGCTTCTAAGAAGAGGCCTCCTCAGTCTACCTGACTATTGTCAACTTATCAGTAGCCCATTGTGAGTCAAAGCGAGGTTTCTGGTGAGATGGGAACTCTGAGAAGTGGAGAGGGATCCAGGGTCTGCCCTTCCACTTTGGAGGCTGTGAACTGTGGTATCATCGTCTGTGAATCCAAGTCAGTGGTCCTGGGTTGCGGGTTTTTGCCCCACCGTGTTGTCTTTGCAAACTTCAGCTTCCTTACAGAGAAACTAAGGTCACATCATTAAGCCAGGACCCTGTGATTGCGTGTTAGCTGAGCTAGCCAGCAACACGCTTGTCCGCCTCCCAGAAGCCAGTGCTGAGCCGGCATCTGCAGCCAGTGGAAGAAAACAGGAATGCCCCCACCCCTCTGCCACCCACTGCCCTGGGCAAACACAGCTCTCATCTCATCGCTCAGAAGCAGGTAATTAGATGCTCCCAGGGTAGCCTGTAAATTCCTAACTTCTCTCTTGGGGAGGCAGGAAGGAAAGAGACGATTACGAAATATTTCTCTCTGTTTCTGTCTGTGGGTGAGTGAATCTGAGAGAGAGAGAGTGTGTGCAGATCCACATGCACACCCTGTGACTTGCACTACTGGGTATTTACACACAGCTGATCCCTGCAGGAAAAGGCACGTCCCCAGCCACTGTGGAATTTTAAGAGCTCTCCCTGGAATACCCTTCTGGGATGTCTGGTTCTAATTGCCTTCGTCAGCCAGAGCTGGAGAGCTGGCGGGAGCAATGAGAGGTGAAATTGAACAGATTCCAGCTCATGGGAGACCCCCAGCCCTGCCGGAGGCCCCCAAGGGCCTCACGAGAACCCAAACGCGGCCACGCTGATGGGTGTGTGGAAGGAACCCAGGCTGCAGACCGAAGGCCCAGGTTCTCGTTCCCCCGGCCACGCGTGCCCCGCATGGCTTGGGGCCCATCCCGTCCCTGCTCTGGCCTCCAGCTGCCTCGTTTGCTCAATGAGCGGTGAGGACTGGCTGGGCTCCAAGGTCCCTTCCCAAGCTCTGCAGCCATTGGGGTGTGTGCATGTGGATCCAGGGACAGAAATGCCAAGCTCTCCTTGAGGGCTGGTGGGGGCTGGGGAGATAATTTTTTCAGAACGCTCAAACCAGATGCCCTGCATTTTCAGAGCTTCCAGAAGAGTGGGGAAAGGGAGAGGATTTTGCTCCCACCCATTTTAACCTAGCCCCAGGCCCTTCCTTCCCCTCCCTGGGTCCAGAAGAAGAGGGACCCTGGCCAGGGAGGCAGCCATCCCGCAGTTCCTGAGCGCCCCCTGTGGGCACAAAAGGCAGCCCTGCTGAAAGGGGAGCTGTGCAGGGAGCCACCTGCACCCCAGTACCCCGGGATTCCTTCTGCTGCTGAGTCGCAGGCTTTAAAAGTGGACTGTTCAGAATGGTGCCTAATTCGTGGGGACTTGCTCTCTCCTTTTAGCATATTAAGACAGAGTAAAAGCAATGACTAGTCACAGCAGAGTCCCTACGGTTCACGGCAGGCATATGGAAGGTTCTCCTTCACCCCGCACTGTGCCTCACCCGCCCACCCACCCCGACGGTCCCCAGGCCCCACCAGGCCGGTGCTGGCACACCCCCAGTGATGAGGGGCTCACTGCTTTCCAAGCCAGCCTGCATGTGTTAGGAACTGTGTGTAGAAACAGTTCAAATCGCCATGACTTCGTCAGATGGAGGGTGTGTCTGCACATCTGAAAGCTACCTGCAGGTGAGCTGCGGGCCGCCTGTCATTGGGAACAAGAATTTCTTCCAGCATCTTCCTCAGTCATCGTATAGCCTGACCTCCTCATGGGCTGTCACTTCATGGACCCAGGTGGCCCTGACGTTCTAGCCATCACCTCTGCACTCCAGAGGGGAATAAGAGAAAGCTGAGGCCGACATGGCCCGTGCCACTAAGTTAGTCTCCTTGAAGACTCACCTTGGGCTTCACCTCACTGGCCGACCAGCTGCAGGCATGGAGTGGAGTGCAGTCCCATCGCCACTGTAAATAAAACGGGGTCTGCTTATAAGGAGGACAGGGGCGGGGATAGTAGGTTAACTTCGACTAGGCCGCCCAGGTGTGCTGACAGGAGAATGAATGGCCGTGCGGTCCTGCAGACACCTGTCAGGAACACTCGTCTCCCGCAGTGTGCAGAGAAGACCAGGAGCCATGTGCGCTGGCTCACCTGAAGCTGGAGCGCGCCTCACCTCCCACCTGGGACCAGACCCTGCCAGGCTGGAGGGGAGTGATGGAATCCTCCTGATCACGCTCTCCCAAGGATGATGAAAGCGAAGCCTCAAAGCTCCTCTGAGCTGGGCTGTCTGGCACCCTCCCTGGAGAGAATGCTGCCAGCTGGCCCACAGGACCCCTGCCCTTTCCGATCGCCTTGGCTCCCTACCAGGTGTGGACCACGAGCCTCTTCCCCTGTGTCTCCCCACCCCAGCCATGTCCAGCGGTGCCCTCCAGCCAGGTGGTGGGTGAGTTCATTGCATTCTCCCATATTGGGTCTGCTGGGAGCCAAGGTCAACTCGAAGACCAATGTGCATGTTTAACTTCTTAATTAATAATAAGCTTTCATTTACATGGCTAAATTTGGTATTTTGAAACGGTAAACAAGGCAAGCAGAGCATAGACAACTTGGCCCTCTGGCTCACTTCTTAATGACCTGCTTTCTGACCTCCTGACTGCAGACGCTCGGGGTCCATCGGGCTCAGAGAGGAGGCTCACCCTTGGCTTGGTCTCTGGGCTCCGTGTTTGGCGAACGCGGTTTCTTCCTCCTTGGGAGACCCACGCACCTTTCCCTCCATGGCATCCCTACTCTGGGGACTGATGCAAGACCACCTTCCCGTGAAGGCAACTGAGGCAGGGCCGGGTTGTGTGAGCAGTTGCCCCTTATAGTACCAAGACATGTGGGCAGAAGAAGGGTCCCAGTGAGGGGAGCAGAGCAAGTTCTGTGTGGGGACCCCATGCTAAACCTCCTGGAGCGGCGTTACGAGGTGTCACCACCAACCTTGTGTCTCGGTGGCCAGTGCATAATCCCATAACCACTGCGATCATGTGCTGCAATAAACTGCATTCTCTTTATAAAACGAACTTGAAGAAGTTTCCGGTTTTGCTACCTGAGTTAGACACAGCCTGAGAATACCTCTTCCTCCTTCCACCACTCTCTTCCATTCCCCACGTGATTGAAGCGTCTTTCCCTTCAAGGTGGAGTTTCCAGGAAGGAGCTGCGTTTAAAAGCAGGGGCCACCTCTTTGGGAACGTGAGCGAGAGAAACAATCAGCTTCAATTTGTTAAGAACCATTTATCATGAATGGTCTCAGACTATGTCTGCTTTACTTCTCTTCTCCAGGATTGCCAAGTTATTGAACATATATCACGGAAGGTTCTGAGTCTCCCGGGTTCTGCAGACAGCCCCCAGAGGACGGCGTTTCCATTTTCATAATATACTTAGGCGAAGACAGAGTGTCATTCTTAGCACTTTGCTAGTTGGTATTTTTTTTAATATATATTTTTGTGCTGTTTAATGCTAGGTACTTAATACCTTGGAGCACTTAAAATCCTAATAGCAGGGTGAATTATCACTGCTCTGCAGGCGGGGGAGTTAGAAAGGGTGGAGGGGCGCTAATAAACGGAGAGTCCCTGTCCTTTCTCCAGTCCAAGCTGGGGCAGGAAGTCAAGTTCCGCGACCGCCGCCCACCGAGTGGGCTGTCGACTCCACCCGAGCGGGTCTGTGCGCGTCACAACCGTTAGTGGGAAAACTCAGCCACGGCACCCCTTTCTCAGAAGCACGACATCAGAGCAGCTCCCATGGAGCGACGCTTGAGCAAGTCATTTAAATCCCTGGCTGATTAATTCCTTGTAGAAGAGGGGCTGTAGCCCAAAACATTCAGTGCAGTGTCTCCAGACTCCCGAGGAACGCGCGTGGGGCGTGTGAACAGAAGGCACCCGCAGCTGTCTCTGAGTATCTCTGCGTGTGGTACGTGTTTAATGACAATAACCGGGGTTTCGGCTGCCTGGCTGAAGGCACACAGGGAGGTTACCTGCTTGGGTCTGGGTGCCATGGTGCAGAAGGTCCATAAACTGGAAGATGTGAACACTCAATAAAAAGAAAACAGGTATGAACAGGGGCTGAATATTTTGGTATTTGTATAAAACAAGGCAAAAATAATAGGGGCCTCTGTCTCCATCCATCCATCCAACCATCCAGTCATCCATGCACCACCCACATACCCATCTATTTATTTATCTACCTATCATCTGTATATCACATCTGTCATCTAAATATCCACCAATCAAATCTATCTATCATCTAGCTGTCATCTAGCTCCATTGACACATATTTACCTGCATGATCTGCATGATTAATACATCTGAACACCAGAACAGAAGCTGGGAACATTCGTTCCTGGGACAGAGGTAATGGAAATAAGGGGTAGGAGGGAAAGTTGCCACTTTATATCTTCAGTACGTTTTCAGTTTTAAACCACGAAACTATACTACTTACAAAAGAGTCAATAGCTTTTAATGGAAACTGCAAGGCAACCTATTCCAAGGGACAGGGCCCCCGGTGCAGAGGCTTGGGAGTAGAGGAGCAAGATGAGGAGGGCCGGTCTCAACCAGTCTGCCCACTGGCTCCAGACTGGGCTCTGCCTCCCACCCAGCACCCTCCCAGGGGCCAAGCCCAGTGTGTGTCCAGGAGTTGTGCTAGTTTTTCAAGCAAAAGATGGAGTACATGGGTTGCTAGCGGTCATGCTGGTTTTTCACCAAAGCCGCTGTCGGGGAGCTCCAGCACAGAGGCCCAGCACAGGTCCTGGTGCACCAGACTGGGCCTGGGAGAGGTGGCGAGAACTGGCACATGCTGGTGATGGGGGGTCTGCAGTTAGGCCCTCATCTCCAGCTGTTTGCAGGGAAGCCGGCAGACAGCGTGTCTGGGGCAGACGCCCCCGTCTGAGCGACAAGGGGGCATTAACAGCTGCAACATACCCCTGAGTGTTTGCATCTGTGACATACCATTGCAAGAAGTCCTAGCCGTGTCACCACCACATATATTTCCTGTCGAAGCGAATAAATTTGTCCTGGGTGGCTCCAGAGGGTGAAAGCTGTAAGAAAGGGGACGTGGAGTCCTAGTGGGAAAGATTTTCCTAGAGACAGTTGGACGATAGACCACACCTCCCTCGACAGGCGCCGCTGACATGATGGGGCCGGACAGCAAGAAACCCGAGGCTCTGCCTCTGCGATCTCTGAGCTCACCGGAGGAGGCCGGGTCAGAGGCTGTCCTTCTAGGGCCCTTCTGCCCCCTCCTCTCTGCTCCTGCGCCTCCTCTCACCAGCCTGTTCCCAGAAGGGCTCAGTGAAGAAGGCATTTCCAGACCTCTCTGTGGCTGACACCACCACGTTGTTTGCATTCTCTGCTCTTGAAGCTGCGAGGTGTGTGTCCGTTTCTGTGTGTGTCTCTCACCTGCCTCAGGAGGGAAGGACAGGCGTCTTGGACCCGGTGAAGAGGGATTTTCTCTTGGACCTCACCACGGCAGTTGGTAGAGCTTTCCTCCAACTTCCAGGATGATTATAGGAGAAGCGAGAGACTGCTTACAAAGCATGCTCTCACCTGCATTTAGACTCTCCAGGACTTCTCAGCAGGGTGGGACTCTGAGATCAATGGGGCCTGGCCTCTGTCCGGCGCACCCACCATCCAGTGGGGAGACACACACTCAGAAGAGAGGCTCTCCCACTGGGCGAGCTGAGCTGAGGGGCAGGGTCTCCGAACTCCCAGGGGCCTTGGTGATGAATTCTGATCTAAGTTTCTCTGGCCAGTGAGGGCCTCACACAGCAGGTGAGGCTGTAACTGGGGTTCAGAGATGAGTCAGAGATTGGGGATGGAAGGAACAGTCATGAACAGCCTTCTGGGAACAGCCCATACTGCCTTCATTTTTCATCTGTGAATCTTTTTGTTCTCCTGGTTCTTTACACCAGTGAAAGCATTTCCCCTTCCAGGGTGTGACGCCCTGGATCAGACATCGCTTCCCTTGCAGGGAAGGCATCTCAGCGGGCCAGAGCTGGAGCTGTCCCTGACCAGACCTGGCCCCTGCCACCTAGAACCCGCTGCCCCCTCCCTTTTTCCTCCCTCCCCTCCAGTGCTCCGTCTGGGAAAACTTTTCCAAGTTCCAAGTAGTAAATTTAAGGCTTTGGCAGCCCCGCCAGGGAAGACTCCCCAGTTATCCCATTCCAAGGGAGGGGCTGGGTGGGGGCAGCCGGGCCTGCAATGGGCCCGCCGGCCCGTCTGAGAGCTCCGGGCGCCACCTGCTGGTCGAAACCGGGAGCCAGTTGGGATGAGAGGCGGGGAAACGCAGGGGTTTACCTGTGGGAGGGGAGGGGAGGGAAGTCACAGTTCAACAGCCCGGCGCCTCCGAGGGCGTTTGTCTGTGGGTCGCCCGCAGTGCCTGCGGGCTCGGGGCTGTGGGTCACTTGGAGGCTGAGCTGGGCTGGTGTGCAAGCTTCTGCTCTTGTTTCTTAGGGGGAGTCCAGGGCTCTGTCTCCAGGAAAAGACAGGAAACAAGAAGGAAATCAGGCCCAGGCGTCCCCCTCCCGGGGGAGTTTCCCTTGTCTTTCTTCTCATGAATCCTCAGCCCACAGGCGGGTGATGTGCGACGGAGCTGCTTCGGCTGCATTTTCAGTCAGGGACGGCGAGGCCCATATTTCGACAAGGGACAACAGGGCTTTTCGGTCCTGTCAACAAACAGGGCGGGGGCACCTCACTATTGCTCACAAGTCACAGAAGGCCCCTTAGTTAAAAATGGGGCTACATTGAAGGTGGGGAAACAGGAAACCAAGCGGAATTGTCCCGTTGAGAACCGGACATGTGGTCACTGGTCCCCCGCGGCCGGTGACCTGGACAGAGACCGAGGGGTCCTGGAACTCGTCCTCAGCCCGTTTGCTGAAAAGGAGCCACAAATCAATGTGGAAGAGCAGAAGATTCTCTTCGGCCTTAAAGGCCTCCTCGACCAGGAGTCTAACAGAGACCCACCCAGCCAAAGCCGTGTCTGCCCACCACGAGCCTGCTGCTCCCACCCCGCCTCTCTATTTACCCTCCTGAAGGAATTTCCTGGCCCATAAATCCTGAGAGATTTATTATTTCCTGCACCATCGGGGAAAATGTGGCTTCACAGCTCCAGATGACCCCTCTGGGGTCACAGATGCTCTCGACGGGGGCAGAGCTTCTCCTGCCGGTGGTGAAGGACACCCCAAGTGGCTGCCAAGGACAGTACTTCTCCTGGCTCCCGACAATGCTACTGCACCTGAAGCTTCTCCCCAAAGATTCTAAGAGCAGCCCCGGGACAACTGACGGGCTCGGTGCCCGCCCCCGCGGGGCTGGGAAGGAGTGGGGGGCCCCCGAGCTCCCCGTCTTCTCTAGTCCACTGTCAGGAGAAACTTCCTAAAACACAGCTCATCTCTAGCTGTTCACACCTGCACTGAGCTCCCGCTGCAGGTGTCTCGCCCCTGTTTCTGGTCTATATGCTCAGCAGCTACATCAGCTCTGCTGCCACGCCCTGTGTCCTCCACCCTTGTCTGTCCTCTCCTCTACCTCCAAGTGCTGAAATCTTTCCTGTGTCCCCAAGACCTATCCCAAAAGTCACCTCCACCTGGAAGCCTTCCAGGAATCTCCCTCCCCCAAACGAAACGGTTTCCCCTGTGAGTCTCCCATAAGGATTCGGCGCACTTCTCTTCAGTACTTGGAGGTGACTTCATTCTCCAGCAATTTGTGCACTTTGTTACTCCGCTCTTCAGTTCCGAACACCAGATGGGCAGGGGCAGCGTCTCCTTCTCCTCCATCTCCCTCCTCAGCCGCATCCCCTCCTGAAGTCCCAGCCCTTCTTGCCTGAGACACTCCTGGGGACGATGGTGGAACTGTGCCGACTGGGATTTCTAAGTAACTTCACAGCAGCGCTCGCAGAATGCAGTGTGTTCCAATCTCTGCTCTTCTTTCTCAGGACACAGTAACCCAGAAAAGCAACATATTTCAGAGAAAATGGACCAACTTTCAGCACCACATGCCCTCTCAGGAGAGCATGGCAGGGAGACCTGGTGCACTGGACACCCCAGTTCCCAGTGTCCACTAGGACCCAGAGCGAGCAGGGACTTGCATTGAGAAGACAGCTGGGTCCTCAGAGGTGCAGGGAGCTGTACCTCCTGTACAGGTGCATGGAGTCTGTTGCTAGTCCTTCCTCTGCTGTCACCGGCCCCTCCCGGAAGCAAGTTGCTTCCCTGTCCGCCTAACATAGAGGCTGGCCTGCGTCAGCTTTCAGGCCTCTGAAGACTGGCGCTCCCGAAACAGGAGGATGCTCACCAGGCAGGTGAGGCTCTTCATTTGAAGACCTCCGCACACTTTGCTTCTAGGATCTGAAAATGAGGTCGCCGTGATGTCTATATGCTAAACCACTGTGGTCATCCAAAGCTGCTTTAAGGAGCTGCAGCCCGTGGCTCGTGTGTGTCCTGGTTCTCTGAGATGACTGACAGCTGCCACTGCACACGTGAGATGTGAAAGAATACATTTATTTGAGCCCATGTTTTATGATTGAAATAATTTCTGTTTTATATATATATATATATATATATATATATCTCCTGATTTTAACAGTGAGATGCACTGATAAAAGTAAATATTAGAAATGCAGAAAAGTATAAAGAAGAGAACAAAAATCCCCAAGGATGCCTATGAACATTTAGGTGAGATCCTCTGAGATCTTTTTCTTGACTTATCTGTGAATGTTTGGTTTTTTTTTTTTTTTTTTTTTTTTTTTTTTTTTTTTTTTTTTTTTTTTTTTTTTTTTTTTTTTATAAAAACTATGATCCAAGGAGAAAGCTCAGTTAGAAACCCTGGGCTTTTGCATAACAAAATACATATGCATCTTTCCACACCTACAATATTCCACTGTGGAGTTATTTCTCATGGGTTTGTTGTCCCGTCAGAGGGGAGGCTATATTTTATTTAATCAGTTCCTGTGGTTTCATAAATACACTTATCGCACTCGTGTCTGATGCTCTCCTTGAGCTATATTCCTGGAAATAGCATTGCTGGGACAAAAGAGATGAACTTTTTCTAGATTTTTCATATTTCAAAACTCTTAACAGACCCCCATGCGGTGGCCAAGTCACCTATCCTGGGTCTGATGCTCCCACAGCCGAATGATGGGATGTCAAAGCTGGAGGTGCCCGGGCATAAAGGCTGACAGATCATTTAACAGATGGGCAAACAGGCCGGAAGAGGGCAAGTGTGTCTCCACGGTTTCTCGAGGGAGCTGGCGGCGGAGTCGGAGCAGAGCCCTGCTGCCTCCCCCAGGAGGCTTCTCCACTCTTCCCTGCCTCCCCCAGACCCCGGACCCTGCAGCACACACTTCTGGGGGCTTTCCTCGTGTCTGCAGCAAATCTGGGTCTGCCCCAAGCTGGCATTGCCACAGGTAAAGCTAAGTCCATGTGAAATGTCAGCGTCGTCAACTAGGACACCAATGGTCCATTATCTCAACAAACAAAAATCCCCTCCTAGGGGTGACAGTTTGTTTCTTCATTTGATGGGGAGGAGGGTGGGAGTCGAGGTGCTGAAAAGTAGCTGAGCCTCCTGTAAAACGGTTTTTCAGGGGACACTATTGTAAGGTGACAGGAAGACTCAAGGGTTTCAGTATGCTCATTAGAATGAAAGACCTAGTTTGAAGCCCTCAGGGTGGCCGGGCTAAGCCCCCATCTCGGCTTTGTTCTCTGGGCACCTGAGCCGGAGTGATCTGTGGAGTGCTAGGTGCGTTCCCCACAGCTCCCGAGAAAGCCTTCAGTGGGGCCCCAGGGGGCTGGGGAGGCCCTGCTTATGCTAACGAGGCACTAAATTAGTGCATTACACGCCTCATTTAGCACGACTGTGCAAAATCTAAAAGTACTAATAAATTTTCCTTCTGGGGTCAAGAATCATAAAAGGATAGATGATCAACCATTAATTAGCAGAGAAATGAAAGCTTGATGGCTTCTGTTCTAGCCCTGTCTTCTCTCAAAGGGCACAATTTGTTCAAAATACTTTTTGCAAAGCGGTGTTTCTTAGCAAGAGAAAGGCAGGCAGCATCCTCTGGGCTCCCCGTCCTCTGACACTCTCAGGACGGCAGGACCCGTACAAAGGGGATGATTCTAGAAGACTGGCCCTGGGCATGTGGGCAGGAGAGAAGGACCTGACCCCCTTATTTACTTATTTTTTTCTCTCAGCTTGAGTGTAAGATGTATGTCTTCCATGAGGGTAACTTTTAGAGCAGGGCTTTCTTCTTTGTCATTTGCATGACGAAGTCAAACTCTTCGGGCTCCAGTGTCACCTGGATTTTGCCAGATGCTGCAGCACAGAGACTTCCCGGAGGAAGGAAATTCGATCTTGAGCCTGAGTTTGCCAGCGACTCTTGAGGAAAGATCTGCCACCAACTGTCCACGGTTCCTTTGCTTTCCTTCCCTCAGGCGACCATGTCTTTGGAGGACAGAGATTGGGGTATGGGTGTCTGTTTGGTTTTAATTCTCGGCAAATCTCAAGCTTTCCAGAGGATCTGCTGGAACGGCCACCCCAGCTTCAGTGCGACAGGAGACAATGCAAGAAGCTCCGTCCAGAAACACAGTGCCCTGAGCGACATTGTCAGGGTTTCCATCCCTCTCCTCTGGGGCCACGACTTTGCTAGATGGGCAGGTGAGTGTCTCCTAGATCCTCCCTGGAGTCTGCAAACAAATCCAACAAAAGCTGAGAGGAAGCTTCAGCTCATTTCAGTCCTGTGTTTCAGTCATGGCTTTGGACGTATAAATACACCCAGATGTTTTCAACTTTCCCTCTGTTGTATCTAATCACCAGAACAACCCCGGCTTCTGCTCCTCTCCTCCCAGCCCTGCAGGGACACACGGAGTCTAATTAAAAGGGTTCTCCTTTGTTTCCCTAATAGCTCTCAGCCCTGGGGAGCCCAGCACATTTGGTCACCGGGAGAGCCTCTAATGCAGGAGGCCCAGCACATGGGCAGGCCTGCGCTTGGCCTTGTCACCGCAGCGGGGTCCATCAGACGGGAGGGGAGAGGCAGCCACACCAGAGGAGCTGGTGCTGGGGTGCATCATCTGAGATGATGCTGGAGGGGGACAGGGTCTGCGGGAACACAGGCCAGTATTCTAACAGGAGCTAGCGGAGTTGTTTCTAGCCCCTCGCTCATGGCGGCCTCCTCTCTGGGCCTTGACGTCAGCGTCTTGCTCAGGCCCCTGCTCTCCCACCTCCAGTCACTGCCCAGGTGCAGCCTGAAGCAGCTTTGACACATCTGTCCCTCCTGGTCTGACCGCGCACAGAACCACCAGCCCAGGGCAGTCCCCGGCACCACCGCGTGAATGACAGATCTTCCCAAGACAGACCACCTTACTCCCTGACTTGAAGTCCTTGCTTCTAGAATGAAGAGCAAAGCTGTATTCTTCTGGTCGCCGCCTCACCTGTCCCCGGTGCCTGCTCTGGTTAACCCGGATTTCTTGTTTCTCCTGAGCACACTGGCCTTTCTTCTTCTGTGTCTCCACTTACAACAGCCTGCTGACAGCTGGGCCTGGGAGAATTCAGCTCGCCCTCAACCCAAATCAGCTGGCCTTCCCCAGCCTCTGAGGGCAGGGTCTCCCGCCCCCTTCATTCTCCATGCTCCTTTCTATTGATATAATCTCTGTGTGTATCTTCTGTCCAGATCACGGGCTCCATGTCTTGTCCATCACATGCCTCTCTTCTGGACATAGGGCCGTGACCTCTGTAAGTACAGTCCTTGAGCACGAGGAAGTCATATTTGACTTTTTCAAGGGAATCGCCTCGGTCACTGGAGGCGATCTTTAACGTCAGTCACTAGCCCTTCTTCCCAGATCACTGCTAGTTGGATGGAAACGTCCAGTGTCCACCCATCTGTCCATGGGGTCCCCACACGGCCGCATGGGGCTCAGAAAGCTTTGAGGTCCTTTCAGCTCAGACCGCCACTGCAGCATTGACCACACCTCCCTTCCCCACAACACCCCTCCCCAGGGGCCAAGGAACACCCCAGTTTACAAGGGATGCGACTCAGAAAGCAACGTCTGAACTCTCTTTCCGACCAACCAATCACCATCTCAGGGATGGGGCCCAGGTCTGAGTATTTCTAAGCCCCCAATCTGCAGTCAAAATGGAAAAGAACTACATCAGACCAGGATGATGGAGCCGTTCAACGCGCTCTGAACGCTGAAGCACATGGCCCTGCGGTCCTTCCAGGCCAACCTGTAAGACACCTCTGGCCCCAGCTGTGTGAAAGGTCCAATATCCTGGGCACACAGCAACTCATTCCCCAAACCAGCTGACTCCTGGGTCCTAAGGAGACAGGTAGAGGACTCCAGAAGAGGTCCCCACTGCCACCGCCACTGGGACTATTCAAAAGCACACGGGACCTGGATCAAAGGAATGGAATTCAAGCTTGCACCCCACTGCTTATATGGACAACTTCCTCTTCTGTAAAATGGAATTAGGGACAATTCCCACCATCTACTATATTGTGAGGCCTGGAGAAGAGCGGCGAAAGCTTTCTATAAAGGATAAAGGGCAGATGTTAATTGTTGTTATTTTTGCTGCTCTAATTATACATTTCTGAGTTTATGGGAAACAGGGCCCATGCTGTGTTCATTTCTGTGTGCTCTGTACGAGCCTCCTGTGCCTGGTGCATGTTCTACCCAGAATGCGGATGGAGTGTGCGAATGAATGAATGGATGCATGGATGCATGGATGAGGTAAAGAGTGAGTGAGCAAATCCGTGAGTGAGTGAAGGGATGACAGATGAAGGCTGGAGTCCTGTGTCCCGGAATCCACACGCCAAGGCTCTGCAACAAGGCAGACAGAGCCTCCCCTCCCCTGCCTCCCGCCTCAGCTGCCTCGCCCCACATGTGGAGCAAGTTAACGGAGCAGCAGACATCTGGGGCCCAGAATCGGTTACGCAAGCACTCTGGTCCTAATCCTGGAGCTCGGGAAACTTTGTAGCCTTGCAGTTTCCATTTTCATCTGCACGCCCTTCCTCCCACAGCGCCACCAGCGTCAGGTAGGACTGGGCCTTGGCCAAATGCCCAAGGACAGGGCTCAGGGCAAGAGGCCTGGAAAAATTGGGTCGCCTCAAGCTGGCTACCCATGTGGCCAGAAGCAAGGATGCTGGCCTATTGGACATGGCCTCCAGACAGAGGCCAGCAAGCACAGGCAAGAGGCAGGACTGCTGAGGTCTGGCCGGGGCCCTGGGCCACCGCTTCACTTCCCGTGTCACCTAAAAAGGGCTCATCATTCCTATGTCAGAGGACCATGAAGAGTCAACGGAAAGAAATATATATATATATATATATATATATATATATATATATATATATATATATACATTTTTTTTTTTCTGGAAACTTCCAGCCTGATGCCTGTCTTTAAATATTCATTAATTCGTACTCCCACACAATTCACAGATGGGACTTACCAAGTCCCAGCCACTCCTCCAGGACACAGGACACTCAGTCAAATCTCCCCCCTTCCCTTTATTCCTTCTTCCCTTCCTTCCTCCCTTTCTTCTTCTCAAGTGGGAAGAGGACTCCGGTGTCGCTGGTTTAAGCAGAAAGGCAGAAACCAAAGCCACTCATTGTTTTTTCTGAGAGCACGTCCCCCCAGCACCCGGGAGGGAAGAGAGCCCGGAGAGCTGTGCAAACACCAGCTTGTCACCAGAGACAGGACGGCACACCTGCATCTTCAGGGTGATTTCTCTCCACAGACTGGAAGGAGGCGAATCAAATGAAAACTCTGGATGGGAGAAGCCCGCCCTCGGCCAGTCCAAGGGCCAGATGTGTCCAGCGCGGGCCGGGGGCGCTCCCAGGGCGCCCCTGCGTGTTCCCCGTTATCTCCCATTTCCTTTGGGAGCCCAGGAGACCGCGCCTTCCCAAAGCAGCCTCCGAGGTGGCCTGTGAAGCTTTTGTCCCGGGCGGCAGAGAAATTTCTGCTCCGCTGGCTGCAGACAAGGCCGCGTTAACTTCGGGGCTGCCAGGGGCGCGTGTAACCACGCCCAACACCGTGTCCCGGGCCTCAGACAAGCCCGGCAACAAATGGTGCAGGAATGTTTCAGAATAGAATCATCCGCTCAATGTCACTGCATACATTTACCTACCTCAGCGCCTATTCAGGGCCCCTGGCGAGGGGCTCGCAATAGAGATGGAGCTGACAACATCTCTATGGCAACGCCTCCCGGAGAAGTGACGGCCGCAGGAGCCGCGACGTTTCTATAAAACAGTCGCCGGTGCCACACCGCTCGCCCCAAGGGGCCTGGCGCCCAGGACGCAGGGTTGTCTTTAAAACAACAGGCTAGGAGTTCGTGACAAGACTAATTAGGGGTACGGGGGGTGGGGGGCAGGCAAACTCAGGACCCAGAGTTTGCACAAAGAATTAGGACGTGGGGCTTCCGAACACGGGACTTTTGTCAACACAACTAAATGCCCTCTCTTGGAAGCCCTCAAGCTGGAGCAGTTTGAGGCGCTTATGTTGAGTGTCCAACTTGGGGCAAGACTGTTGGAAGTGGAAACAGGGAGCAGCCACCTGGTGAGAGAGGTGAGACCCAGCAGAGGGGTGTCCTTTCCCCAGTCCAGGCAGCCACCCACTTCTCGGAGCCTTCGGGACCAGGACTTGTGCAAGGGTGGCTTCGAGACCCCATGCGAAGCCTTAGAGGACTTCAAGGCTGTGACGGAAAAAACCTAAAATACTACTCCTGAGAATTATACATCAACAATTAAAGATAAGGAGGGGCGGGAGTACTTTGAAGAGGCTTTTATTGTTTTAAAGAGAGGAAGGAAGCGAGAAGAGGAAGAAGTATTTTTAGGGAAGGGAGGGAAGGAGAGGAGGAAGAAGCATCACTGTCTCTATTTTTCTAGCTAACCTATCTATCTCTCTACCTACCTATCCATCCATCCATGCATCTATGTATCTACCTATCCATCCATTATCTATCTTTGTATCTTTGTATCTACCTATCTATCCATCCATCTATGTATCTTTGTATCTTTTTATGTATGTATGTATGTATGTATCTGTCTACCTACCTACCTACCTACCTACCTACCTACCTACTACCTACCTACCTTCCTACCTATCCATCTATCTACATCTATCCATCTATCCATCCAACCGTGTATCTATGTATCTATCTACCTATTTATTTAGTTTTTCACCCACCCAGGTCGCAAACCCAGGACCTTGGAGCCACAAGAGTATGCCCCCAAATACCTATTTATTTGTTTTCTCATTTTTGGGTGTTTCGCCCCGCCTGGCCCTGGGTCAGGAGCAGCAGAAGCCCCTCTCTCTCCACGTGGTCCGCCCACCAGCGCCTCAGTCCCCTGAACCATCAGCACGCGCCCAGGTGGCTTATACACTAAGTAGTTTGACTAGAGAGAAACCGGGCACTGTCTCAGCAGAGAGATTTTCCAGCTGTGGGGAAGGATAAGCAAAGGTTGGTGCTGTTACTCCTCATCAGCTGTGTCCTTGAAAAGAAAGGGCAAGGAGAGCAGAGAGGGAGGTCCAGAAGTTGTCAAAGGCTACTTCCATTTTCCTGCTGACTTCCCCCAGGACGGTAGGCAGGTCACTAACCTGACTTGTCTCTCTAGCTCCTTCACAAAACATGAAGCACCTGCACTTGCTAGGTGACAGGTCCCCACGCAAGAGCAGACTTTACATCGGTGTCCTTCATACCCTCCACATGAAAAGACTGAGCAGTAATGATGGGGCATCGGTGCAAGATGTCTGACACCAGTGTTGGGTTCCGGAGCAGCCTTATTTAAGGAACCTCAGCAGAGGAAAATGGATGGTGGCCGGTGACGACTGTCATCAGTACTGTTAGTCTATTGATGGAAGACTGAGCCCTAGAGAGCTGACTTCAACCAAGGCCAGGTAGGCAGGTTCCTGAAAAACTCCAACCAACTCTGTTCTTTTTTCTCTCCTTTCTGCTCCTTCTTTCAAAAGATACACGCCTTTCAGACAGTTGCAAGAATTTCGACCATGATGTGTGTTGTGAATTTTAGGGGTCACGCAAAAGCCTCTTTTCCTCATGTAAAGGGGGAAGTTCCGAAAGTCCAACGCACGCACATTGGATGGTTAGAATCATTCCCTTTTCTAGTGCGAAGCACTTTTCTCTTAAAGAAATGCGCAATTCTGTTAACACTGTTAAAAATGCCTCTTTATGTCCATGTGTGACAGAGCAAAGCATTAGCTGCACTCATTTATATTGATTGTGTATCTCACTAGTATAGAACCGATGTTAGAATTTCTTCTTATTCCATCAGTTCCCTCTGACACGATCACACTATAAATGCTTTAATAAATTTGTTTCACATGCTGGCAGAAGTTTTATGACATTACCATATGCTTTGGCTCCTAGGGGGTCGCTTTTTACAGCGAGATGCCACTTTCCTGCACTTTCGCTTGGTCCGGCGTTGGCTTCGGCCCCGTAGCAGGCGCCGGCTCGTGAACACTGAGGATGAACACGCCACACAGCCTGTCTTTCCACCTCGCATCTGAACTGACGCCACTGCCATGGCTTTGGCCCCACGCTTCGCAGCCTGGCCGCGTGACTGATGGAGCCTCTGCTGATTTTTGCTTCTCGGGGTATTTGTGCATGACCCTGATGCCTACCACACAAGTCAGGGGTGCTGTGTGCTCCCCGGGCTCACCTGTATGTGGCCCTGAGAGGAGACTGAGCCGCAGACAGGCGGCCTGGGCCTAGGCCTCTCTACCCCGCAGAGGTTCTGGACAGAAGTGGCCATTGCTGCCTTTCCCTGGGACCTGGCTGTGAGGGAAGAGCAAGCCCTGGGTCCTGCGTGCTCCTCTGCTCTCCCTCTGCTGCCAGCTAGGAAGTAGAGGGACTGTCCCTTCTGAGGTCATATCGAGGTGTCGTGATGTCAGGCTCCTCGGGTCCTCAGGGCACCGCATCTTCTTAGAACCTTTTTGGAGTTCCAGAGGTGCCCACACACCAAGAGCCATAGTTTTAAAAGAAAATCACACAAAGAAGTTGAGACCCAATGCTCCGAAAGGCTTCCCCTGCAGCGGGCCGTGTGGGGCTGGCTCGCACGCTGGCTGATCTCCCAGCTCCCCCACTTGGGAGGGTGTGGGCGTCCAATACCCCCGTCATGTCCTCTCTCGGTGAATCATTACTGAACAGCAGGCAGGACCTCAGAGAGCAGAAGTCTCGCTTCACCCACAAGCAGCGGGGCTGTGCCCACGGTCGGTCATTCAGCACATGAGCCGAAGCCCGGGGCACCGCCCCACATGTGTGCCACTCGGGTCACAAGGAAACTGTCTTCTCCCTCGTGGGCTGCGTGAGACTCTTGCCAGGGACTGAGAAGGTCACAGCCCATCTAAGCTTTCTAAGATGCACACAAGCCCTGCTTGCCCCCAGCAATAACCTGCTGACCTAGGCAGAGAGAGGTGAGGGTCACATGAATAATAGATAAGGGAGTCACTTGTCAAGTGATAGGGGGTGATGCACTTATCCCAGCGTGTCCTAGGGCCTCTGGTCACAAAATTCAATAGCAGCCTCTCTGCACAGAGCATGCTGTTGAGTCGGCTCTACAGCCCCAGAAACGGCGACAGAGACAGGCGGAGACAGGCTGTGTCAGCAGCGGGGACAGAGTAAGTCTACGAGACCACCTGGAAGCCAGAAGCATTTAGATGCAACCAGAAGCCGGGGAAAGCACGCATCTTTCAGTGTGTTTGCTTCTTCCTTAGGAAATAATGCCCCCCAAG
Source organism: Solenodon paradoxus (assembly GCA_004363575.1). Lineage (NCBI taxonomy): Eukaryota > Metazoa > Chordata > Mammalia > Eulipotyphla > Solenodontidae > Solenodon > Solenodon paradoxus. The sequence continues at coordinate 157,872 of RJWH01001532.1, read as the reverse complement.
AAAACCCACTCTATGTCCTGGGCTGGGGAATGGCGAAGACTCAGCAGATCTGGTGCACAGAATGCCTGGCACAGTGACTGCAGAGCAGTAGGGTCCAAACAACCACTCACAGTTTGTCTCAGGACCGATGGAGGTGGGACCCAGAAGACAAGCCAGTCACCCGTCCGGGGCCCGGTCTCCTCAGGCCGCGGGCACTGAGTGACCGCATCTTCCGAGTTAGAAGCAGGTGCACTGGGAGGGTCGAGTAGGAACACTGCCCCGGGAGTCAAGATGGTGAGCTGTGCCTGAGGGAAGCTCAGCCTGGACGGAGACCTGAGTTCACCCTGACCCTGTCATCCTGACACCTTGGCCTTTCCCGCCCTGGGCCTCTAAGAATACAGACAAGAATCCCAGTCCTGCCATGAGATCATTAGGAAAAGCAATATTTGGAATCATCAGGTGGGAGAGGGCATTTCCATTTATTTCCAACAAGCATTTGCTGCATTCTTTCTGTCTGCAGAGTCCGGGGCAGGCGTAGGGGACACAGGGATGCACTATAAGAAGTGACAAGCATGGGTGCTGCCGGCTGCTTGGTGGCACATCTGGCCCAGGGGCTCACCTGAGAGGGAAAGATCGGGGGGCAGACGTGCCGGTGTGTTTTGTCCTTCCCCTGGGCTTTACACAGCCTGCGCCTTAGCACTGAGCCGCAGAGCGTGCTGAGACGGGGTTTGTTGTTTTAACCCCACAGATGTAGTGTTTGGGGGGCCGGCTCAGCCGGACTGGAGCAGAGGAGACCGCGGCTGACGCGGGCCGGCCAGAGGATGGCAGGCCGGGAATCCACCTGCAGTATTGACTTTATTTCACATCCTCCCAACAGATCATTCTAAGAATTGCGCTAACGCCACCCTCGATAAGCAGGTTCTGATACTGTCCCCACTGACAGGTGTGGACACCGAGGCACACAGCACTGCGTTCTTGTGCCTCACAGTGACCCAGCAGGAGGCAGAGCAGGGACTCCGGCCCAGGGGCCCTGGCTCCCAGGTATTTGTGGAGGCTCCACGGAAGGAGAAGGGAACCTGCCACCTCTGTGTTGTCGTTTGGGTGTCTTTCATTAGTCTTGTTGGAGAATCAAAGACATTCAGAAGCTCCCAGCGCCGAGGCTGCCATCCTGTCCCCGACCCCGTGCCTGCGGCTGTGGGAGGTCAGGGCCTCCCAGGTCCCTCCTCCTCACTGGCGCTGGGACCTGCTTTCCCTCAACCCACCTGTCTCAGCTCCCCGCTGTCTTCAAACACCGGATCCTGCATCAGCCCAGAACAAACCAGATCAGGAGCGATCTCACCAGGCAGAGACAGGAGTTTGAACTTTCGTTTCCCCCTCAGGTGAGTTATTTATTTAAGCCCCTCCTGTTACAAGCAAAGGGATGGCAGCTCAGTTCGCCCATCATCGTCTGAGACCAGGAAGGCACAGGGGTCAGAGGCCCAAGCCGGGGCGTCGCTCCAGGCAAAGGGCTGGCCCTGGGGCAGCAACCTGGGTCGTGACCTTGGGTCTCTGTGCATTCATGGACTTCTGTTTGTATTACACGCTTCGGGGTCCACCTGGAGCCACCTAGGAAGGCAGGTAGCGGCCTCACTCACTCCCACCGGGGGAGCTCCATAAAGGGAGTGAGGACCCTCCACGGGTGAGCTGAGCATCACTCAGCACGGGCCACCCCTTGTGGCCAGGACCCCGTCGCAGGCCACCGCATCTTCAGCCTGGACAGCAAGCAGGCTTTTCAGGTTTGCAGCCCTACGGCGTGCAGAGCCGTGCGAGCCCCTGCGAGGCTGGCTGCCACCGTGTCGCAGGCAAGCTTCCCCGCACTGTGGAGCCCTCATAGCACACACGCCCCGGAGGAAGCCAGTGACCTGGAGGAGCAGCCAGGGAGGAAGGGGCAGGGGCAGAGCGTGGCCACACATGACCGGGTGCCCTACTTCTTTCTGTCTGCCTTCGCCTCGGAAGGCATTTGCGCCGGAGCGCGGAGCATAAGAGACGAGGCTCCGAGACACTGCGCTCTGAAGCCTGAAAGCGGACAGGTCAGTCATATAGCCACAGCGCCAGGCATGCTTGCTGATCTCACAAACGTTCATCCTCTTGTGGGCAAACAGGACTTCAAAGCCACCAGGAGACAGATAGGAGAGCCGTTCAGGGCTGCATGGCCTGATACTCTATCCTGGCTCTTGACTGACCCTCGCTGTGGCCCTCGGCACCGAGCCTGGGCCCAGCTGCCCGGTCCTGCCGGCCCCGCCCTCCGGCCAGGCTCTGATCTCCTGCCCTGATCCTCTGCACAGACTCCGGAAAAGCATCCTAAAGACACTCGTCTGCTTTGACCTCACTGAGTCATTGCCTTCTGTCTGGCAGATGTGATCATTTCAGTCCTCTCCCCAGAGGCCCCCAGCGTCCGACGGGCTGAGGACAAGCAGGACGAAAGCTACTGAAGCTTGGTCTCTCCGCCCTCTGGCCTGGGTCCCGGTGTCACAGTCAGGGAAGCAGGGCCCAGGTTGGGAGCTGTGGACCCCGAAGTGTGTAATACAAACAGAAGTCCATGAATGCACAGCCGTGACACTGTGTCCTCCTTGCGACCACTTCCAGCACTCAAAGCCACCAGCAAGACTGTCTCTCTCTGTCCTTTCCGCCCCGTGGTATTTGAACTCCAGGGCAGCGCTTCGAAGTCTGCTTTGGTTAAAGTTAGGGTTTGGCGGTGGGTGAGGGTGGAAACAGGTGTGATCTTTATGGGAAGCAGTACGAAGAGTCATCAAAAAGGGAGACTGGAAATTTCCTATGATCCCATCATCCCACGCCTGAGAATATACCACCAAAGCATGAGTGTGAAGAGATATATGTACCCCTGTGATTCCTGAAGCATTATTTACAAGAGCCCAGAATTGAAAACAACCCAAATGTCCATCAACAGATGAATGCGTAGTGAAGATGTGGTCTATACACAATGGAATACTACACAGTCATAAAAAGACGAAACTTTGCCTTTCACCACAGCATGGATGGAAGTAGAGAGGATTATGTACGCAAAGAAGTCAGAAGAAAGACAAATACAGGATGATCTCATTCATATGTGGAATGTAAAGAAACAAAGCAACAAACAAGACCAAAAAAAAAAAAAAAACACCCCAACAAAACAAAACCAGCCCTTGGTCTTTGATGATAGAACTGAGGTGACCAGGACGAAGGGTGGGGGTGGAAGCATGGTGGTGGGTCCACTGGACAGTGGGGAGAACTTGTGGTGGTTTGGTGGTGGGCGTGGTGTGCTGACATAGATTTGATGAATGGGGAACCTGCACATATGAACTCCTATTATTTTGCAAATCAAAATCACCTCAATAAATATTAAAGAAACCATTCTGTCCAGTATTTGACTGTGAGTAATTATGGCAATTGTAATATCAACGTACTTTAGAGAAGAGCTCAACAGACTTGAAATTCTGCTAAAAACTGAAACAAAAGTTTAAATCCAAGGTAAATAAACCTTGACATCTTCGATCATAAACCTCAACATTTTCAATACACAAATTCTTCAACCAAAAACATTTTTTTAATGTTAGATGTTTGAACATCCATTTCCCGCATTAATTCCGATGTGTGGGCTTTCCCTCACCCCCTCAAACAACCTCCCCGCGCAGCAGGCTGCGTGTTACAATCGACTCACTTCTGACCCCATCTACTGGGAGGCAGCATCTGGTTTCACAGGCTCTAAGGGCTCAGTCCCAGAGGATTTCACTTCAGCTGCCAATCGCAAGCAGGGTTGTCACCTGTGCTGGCTGGCTGCCTGTAAATCAGAGGCTCCCAGAGGGGCGGGCCCCTGGGTGCGATCGATTTTCTAGAACAGCTCTCGGGACTCCAGAAATCAGTGTACTCACTCAGTTCACTACCAAGGGTACTCAAGGATCCGAATCAGCAGTCAGGTGGAGACATAAGTAAGGCAAGTCCCCAACCAAAAGCTCTGACCCCTGGATTCGGGCCCCAGTGGCGTGCATTCTGGTTCACCAGCCTGGACATTCTCCAGGTGGAGGAAAAGCATAGGACATGTAAGGTTCAGTACTGTTTGTGGTTTCAAGCACCCCCGTCCTTCTGGGTGTTACAGACGCTTCATTACAAAGACACTATTGATTCGTTTCTTGGTCATTGGTGATTGATCTACCCAGAGCCCCCCCTCTTCTCTTCCCAGAAGCCAGGGGAGCCTGACCCGAAGCTCAGCCAACCTGCCCCTAGAAGTCTCCTCACAAAGACACCATTGTTGCTTTCATCCCGGGGAAAATCCAAGGGCCTCTCTGTGCCAGGAAGAGGGATGGAGACCATATTTCTTATTACAAATCACAGTGGTGCAGCACCAGGTCTCCCCACAGCCAATGGCAAATGGTTAAGTTAATAAAAGAGCAAGTACAGTGTATTCAGGGGTCAGTACTATCTGGGTTTGCACCGACTCCTTTGACACTTATGGAGGACCCTTCCTTTTGTTTATTCAACAAATATTCCTTAGAGTCCTACAATATGTGTAGACACTGCTGTTGGTTACAGAAGGAAACGGCGCAGACCAAGTATCTCCTCCTGGAATTCAGCGTTTAGAGGAGGCAGACAAACAATATGGAAGGAGAACAACAAAATAAATATGTAACAGTGATAGACTGATAGGTAGAGATCCAGGGAAGAGAAGAAAGCAGGAAGGGGGATGGTGCTGGGAATGGGAGAATATGGGCTGGACTTTATCTGTGAAGGTCAGGAAAGTCCTTACTGAGAAAGCTTCTGAGAAGACACCTGACGGGTGTGAGCTAGTGCACTGCACAGGCACCCAGGAGAAGGGCCTCTGAGACAGTGGGAATAGGGCGTGCAAAGACCCTGGGGTAGGAAAATCCCAGAGTCTCATGTAGATGAGGAGAATGAATGAGGAGACAGTCATGGGAGATGAGGGCAGATCATGGGGACTGGTGGGCATAATTAGTAAAACCGGAAGCCGTTGGAGAGTTTTAAGAAGAAAAAGGTGTGGTTTGGGTTGGGTACCTGTGTGGAGAATGGAACCAGAAAGCAGGGAGACCTGTGAGGAGAGCATTGTAGTAGCCTCGGAGCAGGGCCAGCACTGGACAGTATGCAGGGGGAGGGCCCGGGCTGCTGTGAAGAGAGGCGATGTCATACACAGCTGACACTGGATGCAGTACGTGAAGGGGGAAAAAGAGGAATCAGGGAAAACTTACAAGCTTTAGACTGGAACTAAGAGGGAAGAGTTGGCATTAGGGGGGGCGAGGAAGACTGCAAGATGAACAGCTCACTTATCGTCGTGTTAGTGTTATGAGGCCTACAGCCTCTCTTATCTGTGGTTTCGCTTTCTACAGTTTCAGTTATGCATGCTTGGCAGTGGTTGGAAAATGTTATGTACAATAAGGCAGAGAGAGAGAGAGAGAGAGAGAGAGAGAGAGAGAGAGAGAGACAGAGACAGAGACAGAGACAGAGACAGAGACAGAGACAGAAAGAGAGAGAGTATATTCACATTTTTATTAGAGCACATGGTTATAACTGTTCTGTTTTATTAATCGTTACTGTTGTTAATCTCTCACTGTGCCTAATTTATAAATTAAACTTTATCATAGGTATGTAGGTATAGGAAGATCATAGACTACACAGGTTCAGTACTATTTGTAGGTTCAAGCACTCCCTTGGGTCTTGGACTATATTCCCCCTGGAAAAGTGGCGGGGGACCACTTCATTAGATATTCCAACAGATTCAGAGTTGTCAATTTGGTACGCAAGTTGGGAGTGAAGGAGAAGTCTAGACCTATGTGGAATAAAGTTCCCCAAATATGTCCACATCCTAGTTTCCAGAACCCATGATGTTACCTTATTGGGAAAAGGGACTGGCAGCTGTGATTGCTTTAGGATCTGGATGGGGCTATTACTCTGGATGAACTGAGTGACCTTGGTGTTTCTTTGAGGGACACGGAAGAAATCAGAGGAGAAGCTGCAGTGATGAAGCAGAGACTAGAGAGAAGCAGCCAGAGGACAAGGAGCACTGGGCGCCCCTGGAAGATGGCAGAGGCAGGAAACAGATCCTCCCTGGAGCCTCCAGAAGGAACCAGATGGTTGACACCTTAGTTTCAGCCCTGTAACACTCATTTCAGACTTCTGATATCCAGAATTACAGGAGGAGGGATCTGCGTTGTTATAAGTAGCTACATTTTCGGAAATTGGTTATAAGAGCAAAAGGAAATGACTTTAGTTGGAGATATAAAATGAAGAGCATAGTATTTAAAATGATAAGAATAATGAGCTCACCAAAGGGATGAGCAGAGCGTGAGAAAAGATGCAAACACAGACAGCTAGCCAGGGCTCTGAGGAGGAGCGAGTGTGCTCAAGGCTGAGAAGGGTGGAGAGTCCAACGAGAGGAAATCAGGAGAGCATGCTGTCTGGGAATCAAAGTGAAAAAGAATTTCAAGAAGAGAGGATGATTCACTGGGTAAGATGATGTTGATAGGAAAATGAGAGGGGAGCATTGACCCTGGAATTGAGCCACATGGAGACCTGTGGTGACCTTGATGAGAGCAGTTTGGGTTAAGGGGTAGAAGTGGATTGGGAGTCTGGCAGGGGCACTAGGTGAGTGGAATTTGCGGATGGAACCAGAGATAAATCTCTCAAGGTGTTTAGCAGGCTAGATAAGGAGAGAAATAGAATGAAATTCCAAGAGACATTTGGGGTCCTGTTTGTGATTTCTGTTTAAGCTATTGACAATGGCCTAACAGAAGGGAAAGTTGAGGCTGTAGGAGAGGAAAATGACTAAAGTCATATCCATGAGTAGATCAGAAAGGTAATTATTCCAGCTCAGACTGGATTCTGAGCCGCTTATTCCTCCCTCTGGATTTGGCACGCACACACGAATGCATACCCATTAAAACTTTTCTCTGACCTACCACACCAGGGATCTGATTTCCTTATGATTCTCCAGAAGCTTTTCTCTCACCCAGAGAGCTTGGAGGCCAGAAGCGCTCCGGAGGAGGAGGCAGAGCTGTCAGAAGAAAGGCGACTCCACTGTTAAGGCCCTGCTTTTCCAGGCCCGGCACTGAGAATTCTCTTCTGGAGAATTTCCTAGAAAAGCTCCACCCCTTTCCATGTTCTGGAGTTAATACACTCTGAAGAGGCCAGCCTCGCCAAAGAATGACATTTCTACTTCATCCAGAAACATATTTTTATAGGCAAGTATGACCAGAAAAAAGAGGCTGTCTTGTTCCCCCTCTTTTAATGACATCAAGTTGTAAATGTTCCATTTCCTTCATTACACTCAGAATGCTTCCCTCTGCCTTTTGTAAGCTCCTTCATGTCAATTATATCCAGCATTCTTCATGGCCTCTAACCCCCTGTTAGCCAACATCTCATAAAGCTGTTAGACAGCTGCTGGAGCCCTCTGAGGGCTGAGGTGACAGTGCCCATGCTCTTCTGCTGTTACCATAAAGTGCAGTGTATACGCCAAGTGATGCAAATTCAGTACCTCGGTGTCAGGTCTTGTTGTGGAAAACGTAAGATGGCTTAGGATAGTAAGAGCTGACAACCTTGTGATGGTCACAATTACTGTCGGCTCCATCAGGATTCTATTTGCCATCGCTGTGTGGGCTTCTGTGAAAGATGTTTATAAGAATCACTCTGGAAAAATTTTTGGAAATGCAAAAGGACTTCAGAGGAAACTCTCTTTGAAACCAGACCGAGAAGCAGAGATGCTGCAGATCTATACAACGGTGACATGCATTTCCATCAAGGGTGCTGCAGTTTTAGAACCAGATATGAGGCAGGATGTCAGGATGTGCTCTTCCCACGCCCTCGTTTTCACGGAGGGTGCAGCAGGAGGAGAGGATCAGCCTTCCCTTCACTCATGCAAAGACAGCGTGTGCTCTGGCCTGTGGCCCCCAGGGCTGGCTCTCTTTCCCTCCTATCCCGACCTCATTGACCCTTGATTGATTCTCAGCAGCCATTGGACTTTTGACTAAGGTCTCACTAAAAATGCCAAACTTTCCTAGGAGCCTGTTAACAAAAAAGGGAAAGCTTCTTTTGTCACTTTCTCTAATCACAGCAGATTAGAAGCATTGTGCTGGGGTCTGGGATGACTTGTGTTGAAACGAGGTCACATCAGGGCAGGAGGGGATGGGGAAAGCAAGAAGGAAGACAACACTCGGAGGTAGATGTCCTGGAAATGAGTTCTTGTCCTGTTCCTTACTCCTTTGGTGACCTTGGGTTCACTCTGTCTCAGATTAGTCCCCATACCACGTCTTCCCCACCCACAAGATGACAGCTTCGACAAACAATCTGTTGTGTTCTGTGTCCAAGACTCGTTCCATCCAAGAATATGTCCTGCCTTTGTTCTTGGTTTCTTCTGCCACCATAACCAGGAAAAGGCAAGACGCTCTCTGGCCCACGTGTGGAAGCTTCAGTGTCCTCGGACTCATCGAATCCCAGGCATGCCGAGGTCTCCCATGGAGAACAAGGAAGGAGCCCTTCCCCGGGACACACCACTGTCAGGGAGGGCCTTTGTGGTGGATAGTCCGGGGACAAATCCCAGCATGTCTTCCAGAGAGGCTGACGTTCTCATGCTTCGTTGTCTGTGCAGAATCTTTGGATTGATTCTCCTGGTGCAACTTCTGCTTTGAGTAAAACGTAGCCCTTCTCTGTTATCTCGGGTCTAAAGGTTTTTACATCTTGAAGATTAAAAACTAGTGTTTAGAAACTAATACTTTCTCTTATAATCCCTTAAGTACTTCTGCCTTTATCCTTTTGCATCTAATTCCAAAGGGATCTCTTCGTGGGTGGACTCATTCATTCAACAGACAGCTCTGAGCAGCTCTACACCAGCTAGGCAAGTAGGCCCTGAGGCCACAGGCACGGATTTGCCTTCATGGAGCTTATAGTTTACAGACTCAAAACAAGCAACCCAGATATAAGTGTGATGACAAACTATTTTAAGTGCTCTGAAGCAAGAGGGAGTCGAAAGCAAGAAGAGCAGGTGGGACTCATTTACACTGGTTAATGAGGAAGTGACATCATGCGCTAAGAGGTTTTTGTGAGGAGAGTCAATGCTTATTTGTTTCAGAGAGGTCTCAGTTTTCTGTTAACCTAGAAATAAGAGGTCTGGCTGAAGGTGACAAATACGACAGGGAACTATGGTTTCATGTGCTGTGACACTACTTCTCTTTCCAAGGTGGATGAGAGAAGGTAAGTCTGCCCAGTGCTGGACCCCTCCCTGCTGGGGCCTCTGCAGCCAGAAAGATTTTGTTTAGCAGTAAAGCAGCCATTTCTCTCTCTCTCTCTCTCTCTCTCTCTCTCTCTCTCTCTCTCTCTCTCTCTCTCTCTCTCTCTCTCTCCTCGCATACATGTTGTCTAGTTCCTAGTTAATCCTCGTAAACTTGCTCAGTCTCAGTCCAAATGGAGTGACACAGGACATCTTGCTCTACGCAAGGGGCTTGTTAAAGAATACGGCAGTCATGTGAGAGAAATGAGCCCTTCTATCTGCAACGTCAGGAGCGCTAATGCTGCAGAGAACTAAAATCACATGGGGCCTCCTGCCCGCGCCTTGACGGAGTAACTAGTACACAACTTGCCCTTCCCCTTTAAACAACTACAAAGAGAGACAAAGCAGATGGGGGAACTGCTTTCAGACACTCAACCGCAGGCAGCAGGAGACTGATTCTGGACAGAAGGGAGCTGCTCCAGGAGGATGCCTCCCTCACCTGGGCTCTGTGCCCAGGGGAGCTTCCTTGCTGAGTGGAGGGAGAGCCTGAGTGGAGAAGCCTGCTCTGAGCTGAGGAGACGGAGACAGGAGCTCCAGGCTACAGAGGAGACTGGAATTTGTCTGACAGGATGGATACCTGAGCAGAAAGATCTTCGGGGAAAGGGAGGCCCCCGAGCGACAGTAGGGCTGTGACTGAGAACTGAGTGACACAGGTCCAGCCTCCACAGGCTGAGCAGAGGCCACATACTGCAGACCTAAGAATGGAACAGAGACCCTGGAAGCCCCGCGTGGTGGGCGGCATTGGGCTTCTAGTGCAAGCCCAGTGGAGACACCGAGGTGCTCATGTGAGGGTTCACTTGAAAGGATGTGCCTCATGGTGAGAACAACGACCTAGAATGAGGGCCTACTCCACAACTAGAAAACAAACCCACTGTCACCATGAAAAAGAAACAAGACTGTTGAGACAGAAAGATCTAAGCACTTCCTGCCTTGAAAAACAAGATGCGGTGCCCCGAAGATGTCTGAAGGCCTCTGTCAGACTCCACGCTGAGGGGCGTGCAGTTAAATGACGGTCGTGAAGATGCAGGAAAATGTGACCTCACCAAAATCAAGACAAAAAGAATCTGCCCGTAGAAATAGACTCTGAGGTGAAAGAGGCAGTAGATTTGATGGACAAAACTCTAAATGTAAAATAACTATTATTAATATATTCGATAAGTTAAAGAAAATATAGGATCTCTGTAAAGAAATGGAAATCAAAAAAATACAAAGAAACAAATATAAATTCTACATTGGAAAAGGATAATATACAGATAAAAAATATCACTGGATGAGCTGAAGAGCCGATTGGAGACTGCATGATGAAGGGTAATTAAACTGAAGATAGATCAATAGAAATTATTCAACTTGAAACAGATGGAAGAGACCAAAAAGAATGAGCAGAGCCTGCAGGAAAAGACTAAGAGTCGAACAGGTATGTTACTAGAGTCCCAGAGGGACAGAATAAAGAGGTAGGAAAAAAATTATGAAGAAATAACAGCTGAATTGCCTCCCAAAGTTAGCAGAAAGCATTAAGGTACAGATTGAAAATCCTCAGTAAACACATTGGTTAAGTACATATAGAGCCATATTTAGGCACATATGTTGAAACTGCTAAAAGTAAGCAATAAAGAAAAAAAATTCTCAAAAGTAACCAGAAGAAAAAATCACATTGTATACAAGAGAAACAATTATATGAATGATAGTAGACTCTTCAGAAACAACTAGGCCAGAAGATAGTGAAAGGCGTATCTAAAGTGCACAGGAGAAATAACCTCCCCCATTACCTCTGAAATCTGTTGGCAACAATTTTGAAATTAAAGGTAAAATGAAGACATTTGTCACCAATAAAATCAAGTGAATTTGTCGTCCACAAAGTGTGTCAAAAAAAGTATTAAAGTACTTTATGTTGGAAGATAAAGAGAACAAACAGATCTAAAGAAAGACAGGAAAGTGTCATGCATTATAAATAAATAAATATGTCAATTTCTACTTTTCATTTTGTTTAACTATCTGAAGGATAATGGACTGTTTAGACAATAGCCTGATTTTATAATATATAATAAAGCAAACATATACCAACAACGGCATGAAAACTGCAAAAGGGGAAATGGAGGTATTTTGCTGTAAAGTTATTGTATAAAGTGGAAAAATTTCATTGAAAGTAGGCTGTGAAAAACTAAACAGTCTGATTTGGAGAAATATGTAAAAATAGAATAGCCTATAGCGAAGATAAAATGTAGTACTAAAAAATTCAATTCAAAAGAAGATAGGGAAACTAGAAAACAAATAGCAATATAGTAGACTCACAGCTACATGTCGATTATTATAGTACATATAAATGGCCTAAATTCAGAGGTTGTTAGAGTTGATAAAAAGAAAAAAGTCACCATCCATCTACATGATGTGTACAAGACACTCATTTTCCATATAAAGATAAATGTAGGTGAAAAGTAAAAGAAAAGAAATATACTATGAAAAGCATGACTCATAAAAAAATTAGTGTATACATATATATGTATGTATATATATATGTCAGACAATGCAGATATTAAGTATTAAGATAAGGAAAGTGATAGGCAGATTATAATGATAAAACAATCAATTCATCAAGAGGTAAACAATCCTAAATGTGCATACACATAATAAAAGAACCTTAAAATACATGAAGAAATACTGTCGGAATTAGAAAAAGAGATAGATGAATTCCACACCCCTCTCCATTAACCAAACAAGTAGAAAGTCATTGAAGATACAGGAAAATATGAACAGTCTGCTACCCAACTGACCTAACTGATAATTACAGAACACTAGACCCAACAACAGAATACACATCCTTTTCACATACACATGTCACACTCTCCCAAACACATCACATTCCAGGCATTTAACATGATTCGATGAATTTAAAAAGTGTGAACACATACAGATCACATTGCTCTCACTAGAAATAAGCTAGAAACCAGTAACAATGACAAAAGATATCCGGCAACTTCCCAAATGTTTAAGAATTAAGCAACACATTTCTAAATGAGAGGGGAGGTCACAGAGGAAATCACAAGATAGATGAGGTCTACTCTGGTGGAGTAGCAGTTAGGTCCGCTGCCTCCAGCTAAGCACAGTCCACATACATCCAAAGGATCTGGGTTCGCGTCCTGGGGCTGGGCCAGGGGTAGGAAAAAAACCAAGATGAACAACTAAGTACAAATAAAATAAAAATACGTCTTCATCCTCTTTCTTCTGCCTGCTTGCCTCTATTTGCTTTTGCATCTTTCTATTTAAAAGAGAGAAAGAGAGAGAGAGGAATGAGAAAATATTTTGATCAAAATTCGAAGTTTCTTACTCCAGTCAGAATGCTTATTGCTTAGAAAAGATGAACAGCAGGGCCACAATATTTACTTTTTTTTCTTTTTAAGGGAAGGTGCAGACAGTAATGAAGGTGAGCAGGCAGGCAGGCAGGAACAGAGAGGAGGAAGAAGCTTGTTTATATTATTTTTATTTTGTCGTTCACGCTGGTTGCTCCCCCCGCCTCAGACCTGGGACTCGAACCCAGGGGTCTGTGGTCTGCGCGCCTTTGGCGGCGACTGACCAACTAACCACCGCTCCACGAGGACACATCACAGTATTTATTCTTACAGCTGAAACACGATTCCAACACACACAACACACCCCCAGCAGATGAAACACGAAGAAAAGTACGCCAAGAAGCCTTACAGAGGACTTAGTTGAAACCAATGAAAAGGGGAAAGATTTAAATGTCGCCAAACAAGAGAGGAACAAAGATAAGGTGACAACAGATTTCTCGTCAGAATCAGCAAAAGCCAGTAAATAGTGAGTCAATGTCCTTCAAGTGCTGAGAGAAAAATTCAACTTAGACTTTTGTCCCTAAAATGTATTTCGAAAATGAAGGTGAGGCGCACCCTGGTGGAGCAGCGGTTTTGTCTGCCACCTCCAGCCGGTGCAGCCCACGCCCATCCCACTGAGGACCTGGGTTCGTGTCCTGAGGCCGTATTTTACTTGTAAAATCAAGAAAGAATTAATGTGAAATGAAAACACATTCAGCTTAGAACACTATAGGAGATGTTAAAGGACTTGAGCAGAAGAAAACCGGATGGACATGTAGATTTGCACAAATTACTGAAGACTTCCAAAGCACTGACTGCGTGGGTGAATATGAAGCCTAACGTTCAAAAATTTCTTTAAAATCGTTGACTCCAACAAACAAGGACAGCTGTGATGATGTCGCTTGGGGTTTATGACACATGTCGATTATAATGCATAGTAAGAGTAGCAGCAGAAATGCAGGAAGAAGAAGAACGGAAACATATTTAAGCTTCTTCTGTTCACCCGAAGTGTATTGTCACTTGAAGGTCCCTTGTGATAAGTCAAAAATGTTTACTATCAGCCCTACAGCAACAGCTAAATAACAAAACAAATGTACCGCTACACATCATCATATCATTGCCCAAGTCTTCATGGTTCGTGTGGATTTTACGCTCCTCCTTCGCATGCATCCTAAATATATTCCCTCGATCACAGCTTCGTGACACAGGAATTGCTAATGCTACTCCTTCATACTTGCCGACTGATCCCCTATCATTGACCATGACGATTATTCCCATTTTGTCAGTCTTCTAACCACACAGGAAATAGCTCTGTGCCTAACACACTTGACATTTTTTTCCAGATCCACTCCTTAGGAGAGAAATGCCCCTTCTTCATGTGTGATCCTGGAGGAAGTTCTTGGACCATGAATTAGATGGAAATGTCTGAATGAGAGGAACACGTGTGTACCCCTGCAGGGCTGAGGGCTGCCCAGAGAGCAGAGCAGCGGGTGGGGATACCCCCTCCCCACCCCACCACCTCGCTCCACCCCAGGAAAGAGGAATGTCTGCAGGACTCTGAAAGGTGAGCAGAGGACAGATGAGTCAGGCCCAGCCCCAGAGAGAGACTGGAGGGATGGAGAAGCCGCCATGTTCCTTGCGACTGGCAGACGTGACCGCTTTGTGCCTCAATTTACTCATTTTTTTAAAAAAGCTTAGAAGCTGTGTCCCTCTGTGGCACTCTTCCATAGGTAGGTTAATATTTGTAAAACACCTAGAACATTACTTGGCACACAGCGAGTGCTACATAAGTGTTTCAATAAAATGAAAGAGATTTCTGGGGGAAGCCTCAGGCACCCCCACATAGGAAATCTCTTTTCCAAGAGCACACAAAATGGAGGCATCACTCCTTCAAGAGGGAAAGTGACCTGACCTGACAGGCAGCGCAGCCTGCAGTCTGCCTCCTCCCCAGCAAATGCTGGTGGCCCATGGGGTGTCAGCTGCCTTTTCTCTCTGACTCCGGCCAGTATCTCAAAGAGCAGCTGTGACACTGGCCGAGGAGATAGAAGGCGCTGACTTCCCCTCCCATCAGCTTGCTGGGGGCTCCCGTCACCGCTTATTAAGCAGTTTATGTCATGAAGCACCTCCCCCGGGGACTGGGGAACCACAGGCCACTGTAGATAATGAAGATCTATTGCATAAGCAGAAAAAGTTCAATGGATAAACGCCCCCTCCCGCTCCCTGGCTGGCGTCACCCCTACAGCCCTGTCTTCTTTTCATTAGCAGCGTGAGGGTTCAGCATGGATTTTATTTTCTTGCTCCTTGTGGGAAAAGACATTGATCTGGGCTTAAAAAGCCTCTGTGCATCTGCTCTCTGAGGCTGAGCTGGGGTCCACTTTGGGCTGAATGTTCCTCCAGGCTGATTTGCTGAACGCAGATAGATTGAACGTCCCCACTGATTTCCTGAAAGCTTTCTCAAAGCCTTCTCTAGTGAGAGTTGGCCCCGTGTTCCATGTCCCACCTGTCTGCCCCGGACTTTCATTTATCAGCTCATCCAAGTTCAGCTGTGCCCTCTGGATCCCTCCAGCTCAAATATGGGACTTTCAAAATCTCCCCCCACACATGCACCTAATGTGTTATTCCATTCCTGTACTCTCCGCTCTACCCACCTTTATCTTTAATCTTTGAACCAGAACCTTGTTCCCAGAAGAGATAAAACTGCATTGCAGTCACCCTGAGTTTGCTTTCACAGGAACACATAAATGCCTGTAAGCCTTTGGTGGGTTGGCACAACGACGTTATCTCAAAAAATTGCCTGAAACAAAGGATAAGGAAAAGTACCTTCCTCTTGAACCTGTGAGCCATCTAGTTCTGAGACAGAGTGACTGCATCAGAAATTCTACAACTGGAAAGCAATTTATGCACCAAACTCATGAACTGTGTAAAGCCCTGGAAGGGAAGACACGAACAAGCCACGACTTTTGAGGGGAGAAAAGCAGACATAAAAAGATTGCTACTTGGAGGAATTTGTCTTTGATTCAGTGTTTCTCAGCTACAATATTTTTGGTCAAATCCTTCTCTGCTGCAGATGGCTATCCTGTGAGTTGAATGATGTTTAGCAAAATTCCTGACCTCTACCCCTCAGATGCCAGAAGTACCTTCCCCCAATTTGTGGCAACCAAAAATGCTTCCATCGAGGGGCTCCACCAACCGCCAGAGAGAGGGTGGGAGTAGCCGGTGAGCGGACAATATGAGACATTCTAAATATTTTCATGTGATTAGAAAATGTAGAATTTAAGCTTTATTAGCATAAATAATGTCCTCCTCCAAGATGTTTGTGATAGAGACACGGACTGGGAGACAGAGAACCCCTCATTGGTTCTATTGCTTTCAGCTAGTGACGAGTGGTCACAGTCCATACGTGCTCTCCTAGGTGGATTTCATATTTAGTTTCAGTGACAGGTAGAACCATAAAGATCCCACAGTGTATCTCAGGGTCAGGCACTGAGAAATAATATTTGCATTTTCCCTCTCACAAAAAGAAGAGGCAAATTATTCCAATTTGCTGTGCTTTTCATCAATAAGGAGCATGTCTGTAGCAGATAATTTCAATATACACAGATTCCACCCTTTCACAGAAAAGGTGATTTTTTAACAATGAGGGGGGAAGTAACTAATTTTAGAAAGAATCCTACTCTATAACATTTTTGGCAAATAGCTACAGAGCTTGAAAACCCCTCCTGAAATAAAACATAGAGCTATTCTAGATAAAATAAGCATTCTTCTAGGTTCTGAGATGAGCTGACCTACAAGGAAAAAAATTCACCAGGAGCAAACATGACAAGGACCCAGTGCAGACGCTGCAGCTATTCTGAGAGCGTTTACCAGTCTCCGAAATAAATCTGAGTCGCAGTGGCCCACAGGGGACAGAGGACTCGACATTCAGGCTGAGTAAGCTGGAAAATCAGAACTGAGTTCCCAAGCAAAGCAGGAATCCTCCAGGGCCACAGTCTGAGTCCAAGGTAGATAAGAATCTGCCCACTGGTAAAGGAAGATGAGAATGAAACCATCTGTACAAGGGATTAAACCCACCCACTCCGTGCTGTCTGGAAACCCCAAGGAAAAAAATCAACTTTAAAAATGGGCTGGGGTGGCTGCCCTGGTGGAGTAGTGGTTAGGTCAGCCTCCTCCAAAGGAGCACAGACCTCATACCCCAGGTTCTAGTCCCAGGTCTCGGGGGAAGCAACCGGTGTGAATGATGAAATAAAAATTATATTAAAATGCTCCTTCCTTCTCTGTCTTCCTGCCTCCTTGTTTGCTCACCTTTGTTCCTGCTTGCACCTTTCCTTTAAAAAACAAACAAACAACTATATATATATAGATATATAGGTATATCTATATATATAGATATATAGGGCTGAGGTTATAGTATCTCAGGTTCAGTTAGCAGACACACATGCAAATCCTTCTGTAAGAATTCAGCTAACACCCAGAATGAGTTCCCCCAGAAAAATCCAGCGGAACACGAGCTCAGAATCCCAGATGTTACTACACAAGAAAAGCAGCCTCTGTAAAGTAGTGTCAGAAGAAATAAAAACAAAATAATTAAATTCCCAGGGATTCCATATATGTATGCATGATGGGATACAGAATAAAAAAGATGTTTTAAGGAAATTAAAGAAAATTCTTCAGGAAATAAAAGAGGGGACAACGAACATGAGCAGGAAACAAAATGCTCTCAGAAAGGCTAGTGTTTTGGGGAAACAGCCAATACCATTACAGACATGAGAAGATAAGGTGATTGTAATTAAAAAAAAAATGATGAGAAAAACCTGGATGGATATTGAACCTGAAATTAGGTCCAACTGAAGGAAGATTAGTGAAGTGGAAGATAGATCTAAGGATATCTATTTAAGGAATACTATTTATATCTAAATACCATTTTAATGTATTTAAAGAATATCTCTGGAGTCAACAGAAAGGCAAGTGCTAAAAAAAAGTAACTCTCAATCCAGAATTGTACACTTCACTAAAATACATTCAGGGAAAAGAACAACCTTAAGATATTTTCAGATAAGTAAAAACTTTACCATAAACAGAATAGCTACTAAAGAAACATGGTGTTTTGTTTTTTTAAAGTACTTCAGAGGAGGAAATCAATCTTGTCAGGAGTTTCTTCAAGAAGGAATGATTTTCCGTTTAGACCAAGAATTCCTTTTTTTATTCCTAATCATTAACAGTTTATATATGTTACTTTGACTTTTTAAAAACAGTACTAGGATTTGAAAATAAATGTTTGAAATCAAAGACATGTTTTACCATTTATCCATAGTAAAATTGTATACTTTTTTTAAAAAAAGAGAAAAAGGAAGAAAGAGAGTTTTTGAAAAATCATATGGATATCATTTAAAAGCACAAAATGTTTGGCTGGAAATATAAACATACAGGTTGGGAAGGAAGAAATAAAACTGCGTTTTTTCACAAATGACATGATTGTGTATGGAGAAAATCCAAAAGAACTGACAGAAAAAAATAAATAAAAACAACTCCTGGTTGTAATAAGCAATTTTAGCAAGGTGGCAGGATATAAGGTGAATATGCCAAAGTCAAGAGATTTCCTATAAGCCACAATGAACGGCTGGAATTGATATTAAAAACACAATACCCTTCACATTAGCATCCTCAAAATGAAAGACTTAGGAATGGCTCTGACTCTCTCTCTCTCTCTCTAATATATATTATATATTTAATATATAAATAATATATATAATAATATATAATATGTGTGAATTTACATATATACACATACATCTATATAAAGAAAAAGAAAAGTACAAATATGTGATGAAAGACTTTTAATGAAAAGTAAAATAATTCATGTTCATAGATAGAAAGACTGAATATTGTCAAGATGTTAGTTCTTCCGAACTTGGTCCAATACAAACCCTATCAAAGTCCCAGGAATGTATTTTTTGCATATCAATAAATTGACTGTAAAATTTGTTGGGAAAGGCAAACAGCCCAGAGTAAGCAACACAATAAAAAAACAGAATCAGGACCGGTACCGCCCACCTTCAAGCCTTAAACTACAAAGATGGCAATAATCCCGGCGACGTGGTGTTAACAAGATCATAGACAACCAGGCTGACGGAGCAGAAGAGAGACCCAGAAATTGACGCCCATAAAAACAGTCAACTGATCTTCCACAAGGGAGCAAAGACAACACAATACAAAAAAGATCATCTTTTCAACAAATGGTGCTGAAACCACCAGGCATCTCTTTGCAGATTGATGAATCTAGTGAACAGTTTATATCCTTCACAAATATGAAATAACGATCATAGACCTAAAAGGAAAAGGCAAAATGATACAACTCCTAGAAAGACATTTTACGGAGAAAATATAAGGGACCTTGTATTTGGCAATGGCATTCAACACCAAAGGCTTGGTCTACTGAACCTAAATTAAAATTTTTTCTCTGCAAAAGACACTGCCAAGAGAATGAGGATTAAAGCCACAGACCAGGAGGAAAGTTTATAAAAGACCTATATGATAAAGGTCTGTAATCCAAAACATGCAAAGAACTCTGAAAACTCAATAATAAGAAAATGAATAACCCAATTTAAAAAATGTACCAGACACCTCACCAAAGAAAGTAAACAGATGACTAACAAGCATCTGAAAAGACACTCGATGTTATCGTGGAGTTGCAAATTAAAATAATAGTAAGACATGACTACACATGTATTCGAAGGGTGAAAATCGAAAACGCCAAATGCCGGGAAGGACATGGAGCGACAGAACCCTCATGTATTGCTGTGGGAACACAAAACCACAGTGGGAGACAGCTTGGGGGTTTCTTATAAAGTTAAACACAATCTTAACTTACACCCAGCAACATGCTCCTTAGTACTGAGTGAAATAAGCTGAAATTTTTATGTTTGCCCCCAAACCCACAAACTATGTTTAGAGCAGTCCTATTCATAATTACCCCAATTTTGAAGCAACCAAGATGTCCTTCAGCAGGTGACTTGTAGGCAGTCTTGTGTACCTAACTTTTTACATACGATGGGATATTTTTCAGTGATGAAAATACGTGAGCTATCAACTATGAAAAGACATGATGGAAACGTCAATGCGCGTTGCTAAGTGAAACAAAGTCAGTCTGAAAGGCTGCCTAGCGTATGAGCTCCATTGTGTGTCGTTCTAGGAAAGGCAAAACTACGACGATGTGAAAGGATAAGTGGTTGCCAGAGGTTGGAAGAGAGAGGGCGGTGTGAATAAAAGAGACTTAGGGCAGTGAAAGTGTTCTGTATGATATTTTACTGGGGGAAACATGATTTTATGCACTTTTCAAAACCCTAGTACTAACGACACAGAGTCAACCTTATACCAATTACTTTAGCTGCTGATAATCTATCAATATTGGTTCATCAGTTATAAGAAACATACCGCCCTCATTTTAAATACTAAATAGAAGAAACTGTGCAAAGAAGGGGAGACTGTGGAGACAATATTATTAGATGTCTCTGTACTTTCTGCCCAATTTTCCTCTAAACTTCAAACTGCTCTCAAATACTATTGTTTAAAAAGCTGTTTTGACTAGTAATGAATTTAGCAAGGTTATAGGATACAAGACCGACATATAAAAATCCGTTGCATTTCTGCATAACAGCGATGCGCCATCTGAAAATTCAGGCACAGCAGCCGTAACTCAGTCTCTCGACAACCACTTGACCTCGACGTGGGACAAATAAAGAACGTCCCCATCGGTGCAGAAGCGTCTCTGGGACAGCACTCCCCTAGCACAAAACAACATTGACCACTTGACCTGGAAAATTCCAGGATTGAACCAGACGCTGTGACCAGTTCTGCCACCTGAAGGCCCTGTGGTTCCCAAGCTGTGTCTATGAGATGAGTAAAGAAATGTCCTCGCTCTCCCTCCCCACAGAAGGACCACATCACACTAAAAGGTCATGAGCCAAGGAACCAGAGGAAATAACATTTTTTCTTATTTTTGAAGAACAGTCCTAGGATTCTTGGTGAGCGTAACAATTGGTTTTTAAAGTTTCACTCTTCCAACAGGAATGATGAGCAGGAGGCAGGTGGGGGAGAGGCGCCTATACGATGTAGCTTCATTCAACCTATTCCAGCTGCTGTGGGTGGTGGGGCTGGGGACACCTGACCTCATATATCTTCTGAAAAAAACATATGGGAGGGGAGGGCTTCCTGCCGTCCTTTGTCATCAAGCAGGCCAAGCCTGGCTAATGGGAACTGTCACCTGGGCCTTTCCAGGTCAGAAATGAAGAATGGCAATTAACTCCTCCCCGAGGCCTGCGGCCCGAGCCGGCTCCGCAAGGCCAGGTAGCTAAATCATTAAAGACACAGTTCTTTTCAGTGATGAATTGTACGGGCGCGTGAAAGCCGCGGCTGGCCATTAATCTGGGCTAATCAGGTTGAAAGCTGGGTTGTTTTATTTAGTAATTAACGGGTTATGTGAAAAACATGATCCATGGCCTGGGGCGTGTCTATAGAGCACTGTCCGGGAGGAGAGAATGGAGGCCGTGGGGATTCTCTGGAGAGTCACTCCGGCTGATGCAATTACAGCCACTGGCAAATGCTGAAAAATGACCCTGGGCTTGTATTGACACCCAGGAAAGAAACGATCCTGCCAACAGCGCAGGCGGAATCTTGAAGGCCGTTAATTGCTCTCCCCCGGCCTCACACCACAGCCTGCTCCGCAAACCCAGACTTTCAGAGATGTGCCCAGATTTCTGCAGATCCTGGTGGCGCGGGACAGCCTGTGCTTGAACGTGGGCTGAAGGGCGGCGGGCCCCTTCGCCGCACTGGGGGTCCCCAAAGGAAGAGGAGGAGGAGGGTCTGGGGGAGGTGAAGGTTGCGGCTGAACCCATTGGGATGGGGATGGCCAGAGACGGCCAAGAAGGAACCACCAGTTGGCACCTGGAGTGGGTGGACCTGGAGCCAGGAGCTGAAAGAGAGGACTGAGCTGGAGCGGGGAACCCAGCGAGGAGCACCCAGTATCCAGAGAGGAAGTGTGTGCAGAGCCAGCAGCAGGGGGACTGACTCGGCACCTTGGGTGGCCCACCTGCCACCCACTCCCCCGCATGGTCCTACTTGGCTTTCCCCTTCACTTTTACTCCCGTCCAAGTCAGCAGAGACCCAGTCTGGCCTCTGGAACTTCCTCGCTGCCCTCCCCTCTGCACCCCTTCCCCACGGTCCGCCGACCACGAGACACCATCTTCTCTGTTGCTGAGTCCATTGCAGTAGCTACGTTACATGTCTGCCCCTTTTTTATTCTTCTGTTTTCTAATTTAGTCTCCCCTGTGGTCATCTTTGTAAATCGTGACTCAGCCTAAAATCCTTGTGACATTCCAGAATGACTGGATGACAAAATGAAATCCTTATTTGGGCTGCCGAAGTCTGGCGTGGCACCAGGGCCTCGCCCTCTGGGACCCAGACACCCAGACACAGTAAACTTCATGGTCCCCCGAGGGCACCACACTCATCTATAAGCCTGTGTCCTCCTCTCAGAAACAACGCCTCTGCCCACCCCATTATATTAGCTCCCACCTGACCTTTGGATCTCAGCTGAAATGCTCCCTTCTAGGAGAACTTGCTTGACCCCTCCAGTTGGGTGAGAAGCCTCCCCTGGGGGTCACAGCCCTGGTCAGAGCACCTACCCCCATGAAGTCACCTTCTCTATGGAGGCAAGGATCACACCCACCCTGTAGTTTGCTATCGCACTTCTTGCTCTTCAGTGGACCCTAGATTTACCCAAAAGACACAGAAACACTAATTTGCATACCTGCATCCCCATGTTTTTTGCAGCACTTTTCACACTAGCCAAGATTTGGAAACTGCCTAAGTGCCCGTCATCAGATGATGGATAAAGAGGAAGTGGTACATAGACACAATGGAACGCTTCACAGCCCTAAAAAAAGATGAAATCCCGTGATCTGAATCAATATGGATGGAATAGAGGGGTTTGTGCAAAATGAAATAAGTCAAAAGAAGAAAGATCGCTATTGAATGAGCTCGCTCATAGGTGGACTATGATGAGACAAAGCAAAGGAATGGACTAAACAAAAACCAACACTTGGACATTGGCTATGGAGTTGAGGTTACCAGTAGAGAATGGAGCATGGGAGTGGGGCCAAGTGGTGGTGGGTCCAATGGACAAGGGTAAAGAACTCTTGGTAATTTGGTGGTGGGCAGGGTGATGTGTCTTGTATCTGAGGAATGGGGAAACTGCACATATGGGCTTATATTATTTTGTAAAGCAAAGTTACCTCAATAAACATTAAATTAGAAAAGAAAAATAACATTCAAAAATAAGTTAATTAAATGGCCCTAGTGCCTAGATGGTGCTCAGTCAAATGTGTTGTATAAATGGTTGAGTTGAGTTGAGACTCACCTTCTACTGCGCAAATAAGGAAACTGACCCCAGAGAAGGTCAATAAGGCGCACTAGTGCCAGACCAGGAAGGGAACATCTGTCTCCTTAGCCAGCCCAGGGGTGACTCCAGAAAACTACATGCCATCTCAACTCATATTCGCCATCTTGCTTTTGCTTTGGAAGATTTATTATTTAAATTCCTATGGAAGGCCTCTACCTTTTTATTAATCAAGTAATTTCTCCAGTTGAGTAGCCTATTCATGCAAGTGGGACTATCTGACATTTCCGCTTAACATCAATGACCAGAAACAATGTAAGTTTACATGACCGTTTACGGGACCAGGCTAGGATTCCCTACAGGTACCTCAGTTGACAGAAAAGTGTGACATCGGTGCCAGCTAAGTCTGGGTTTGAATTCTGGCTTTGCCAGGTACTAGCCAGCTAATCCTAGACAATTTACTGAATCTCCTTGTGCCTTACTTTTTTCATCCGCAAAATGAGAATGATAACACTACTGACCTAATAAAGTGTGACTAAAAACACATGGAAGATGATGTTGACTAAGAGTTTGATACCCAGCTAAGTGCTTCGTATGTCTCATCTCATTTAACTTCTCAGTATCCCATTCTCATGCCAGATTAAAAAACGTGCAGCACAGAAAGATTCAGGAAAATGCCCAGGGTCACACCATCAGGACATGGCAAAGCCGGGACTGGCCCCTCTCTAAGCACTGCACATGGTTCCCGTGAGGCCTCCTGCCTGATTCTGTGCCCCCAGAGCCCTGGGAGGAGGGCCCGAGCAGCTCCGGAAGCAATGGTGAGATTGCTTTTGGTCAAGAGTGGTTCCTGGCAGGTGCTCATTCAATGGCAGCTTGTAGGACAGTGATTAGCCTGATGCGTCTGTGTTTGGGAATCTGTCTTCTAGTTTTTACATTTTCCCTTGGAAAGGAATCTATGAGCCTTTGTGAGAAAACTTCACCAGCAATAATGGATTCCCAGGGAGCCAGAGAAGGCCTTCTGGCCACGGAGGAGCCAAGATTCAGGGGGACCAGGCGCTCAGGCATTTGTTGACTTCCAGTCAGTTAGCTGCCATGTCAAGACACGCCAGGCCCCAGATGATTTCATCTCCTTCCAGGCCAGAGACGAAGTCATGTGCACACAAGGCAGGTGGAGCACCAAACCCAGAGGGGACATTCCTACTACTGCCCTCTTTGGAGGAGGGTCTCCTAACATGCCTCAAAGACACGCATCTGTTTTGGCCCTTCTGTCTGGTTGAGCAAGAGAAGGTCCCAGCCAGTCAGATTCGATTTGACAGGAACACAATGGTGCCAGCTCTTGGCAAAGTGGGGAGACACTGAGCCCTGTAGGTGGAAGGGCATGGCCTGGGTTTCTCCTGTAAGGTAGGTCTTAGAGCATGAAGGCTGAGGACCTGGGTGTGTGAGCATCCTCCCCAGGCTGCGTGCAGGCTGTGAGCTGGTTCTGTGGCCTGGGGCATGTGTCCCAGCTGCCCTGCACCTGTTCTCCGGTGTCCTCGCAGAAATGCAGTGGCACCTACTCCACGGAGCTCTGAGTAGGCACCCATACAAGGTCCTCCGCACGGTGCTGTGGTCATAGTCACTGTTCACTAAGTGTCCCCTAATAGTCCATTTTAAAGATTGTTTTATTATTTGTTGTGTTTACATTGCTGTGTGCTTCTGAGGATGCTGAATTCACACCTCTGTGTGCGTTTCACACCAGTCCCACCAGCATGGTTCCAGTCCCCGTCATGACCTCTTATTTACTCCTTCCTTCCCTTGCGCCCTTCCCCTCCCACCCTTCTGGGTTTGTAACCATCGTCCTGTGTTCGTGCGTTTTGGGTTTTGTCAGTTTCTGCTTTTTCTTTAAAGAGAAGGAAGCAGGCAGGAATGCAGGCAGGCAGGCAGGCAGGCAGGCAGGACAAGCGAGGAAGAAGGAACAGCAACACAAAATTATTTAGTTGTTCAGTTCTTCTCCTGGTCCTTGGTCACAAAGTGGCTCCACGGCTTCGTGTGGGCTGCACCCTAGCCGCAGACTTAACGTCTGAGCCACCAGGGCAAAGCTGTTTCTATCGTGTCTTTATACTCCACCTATGAGTGAACCATCCTGTGTTTTTCTGTTTCCTTCTGGCTTATTTCACTTAGCACGATCCCCTCCGGTTCCACCCAGGTTGTTGCAAAGGACACAACTTCATGTTTTTAAACACCAGCTCCTAGTTCTAGTGTGTGCGGTGACCGTGCTCTGCTAGTGCCGGCACCTGCACTGTGACCAGCAGGTGGTCAGTCTGCTTGACCGCTTCCTTCCACGATGCTCTTCTGTTGCGGGATCACTGAGCATTGGCTGACTCTCCCTTCCCTAAGCAGCCTTGAAAAAAGTGTGCATGGGAAGCCCACATACACTGGAATCAGTGATAGTCCAGATAAAATCAATGAGGAAGAACCCCACACATACTGAAAGAGACTCTGCCCTGCTCAGCCCGGCGACTGAGAGCAGACATGAGCCCGTCTCCGGGGGTGATGGGTGTCCGAGAGGAAGGATCCCCCGCTTGGGGTGTTTTAGTAGCAGGGCGGCTGGTGGGTGATGGAAGAGTGTGTAGGTGGGTGGTTCAATCACAACCACCTACGGATCTCGTCTCATGAGGTCAGTCCTAGAACTGGATCAAAGGAAACTCACTGACCTCAAGAAGAGGCTGTGATTATTTTTTCAAATGAAATTCATGATCCAAAATGGATGGGGCTGCTCGAATCTGTCATTTAAAAACTCCCTTAACTCTCAAGAATCGGTCACGCATCTCTTAGACAGGACAAGATGCACGCCAATCAGAGCCACTCCAAATCACCCCTCTCTCAGGGCTGCAGGCCTCCCCATGCCTCCTGTTCTCCAGGCACAGACCCCCTCGGGCCGCTCCTCCCCCAGCCACACGGGGTCAGGTTTCCTCCCTGTCAGCACCCCCGCTGACAACAGTGCACTTTGGCTGCTCATCAGCATCTAGAGAACACTCACAGCGTCTGTGGGCACCGCTGCTGCCAGAGAGGTGTCTGTGGGTCACGGGCGTCTGCAGCCCCAAGCCCCATCCTGCTCTGATGGCCCCGGAGCAATGTTCCTCTGCCTCTAGTGGTCTTTCCCCAAATGCTTCTTCCAGCCCTACTGACTCCTCTGGGGAGTGACCTGTGTTCCCAGGAGCGGGAGCCGGTGCCTGGCACCGCTGGCAGAACTGCCCCTCCCTCAAGAATGCAGGGCCTGCAGGGTTGACCCAAGTGGCTGACGCTGGGGCAGGGATGGTCAGCTGCTTAATTGGGCTCTTGAGAATCCCATCAGGTGACTAGGGAGCCTGCACATCTGAGCTTTTATTTTTGTAAGTCAAAGTTATTTTCATAAACTACATTTAGAAAAAAGAATGACTCCCTAGCCCTTCCCAGACAAAGGTCGTTGACCTGGAGGGAAAGTTGGCGGCAGACTTGCTGCTTGGTTCTTAGGAAAAGCAGTCATCATGCACTGAAGCAGCCTCTTTCAATGTCAGAGACCCTTTTAGGTGCTCTGATAAATGTTTAGAATTTCTCAGACTAGACCCAGGCACTGTCGCTGCTCACGTAGAGCAAGTGTGTGTGATCTGGACGTGCCCCTGCCCTACCCATCGAGGGAGAAAACCTAACTCCATAAAGAGCGGTGGTTACCCTGGTGAGAGCTCATCCAGCTTGAATTTTGCAGGACTCTCCTAGAACTTGAATGTTCTTCCCATCTGTGGTGGGTAAACAAAGCCACCTAGTAACACAAAGCACTTCGGACAATATGACAGATTAAGATTTTTAAAGCATATTTTTAACCTATAACCTGAAAGCAATGGGATGCTATACGGTTGGTGGCCGTTGTTAGATGTGACGTAAACTACATTTTTCCTTTTAAGGATGGATACGATTTCACTGACAACGACAACAGAAAGAATCTACCAGGGGTGGTCTGCACCCCGCATCGTCGAATATATTCTGCTTTTTAAAATCCTAAAATTTCTTAAGAGGATATGCCCACTGCGTTGCATAGAAAATTGAAATGGTGCATGAACCCCATAGTTGGCACCCAGCATGCCTACAATAACGGTCAGCTCTTGTCACTGTTGTAGCTATTGATGTCACACTTCCAGTAAGAATCATTTTCGTTTGTCTTTTTCAAGACAGGACAGGCACAGGCAGGAAGAAGGTGGGCAGGCGGGCAGGCAGGCAGGCAGGCAGGCAGGCAGGGAGAGGAGGAAGAAGCATGTGTTTATTTATTTGTTCATCTTGCTTAGGACTCAGTCCCTATCCTTGGGTGACCATACGTCCTGGTTTCAGGGTGATTCTTCCAGTTTAGGTCCATCGAACATCCCCCATACCCACTGCCATTCCTGGTGACATCCAGCTCTAAAAAGAATGTCAGTCTCCTCCGCCCCTTCCAGAGACCCGTGCTTCCTCCCTCTGGCTCTCAGCTCCCACTGCCTCTAGGAGCATCTCTGGGACCCGGGCCTGAGCCTGCTGGCAAAGCCTTGCGTCACCATAGCCCTTGTCAGCATCTGCCAAGGCGTCTTTGTGCTTTATGTCCTAAGAGGGATGACCAGCCTGCCTGCCCTGCCCATCAACTGACCCACCTGCTCCTGGAAGGCAGGTGGTGGTCTGGAGACAGCCCTACGTTCCCGCAGCACCATGGCTGAGGCCTAGGAGGTACCCAGTGTGTCTGAGTGCATCGCAGGTGACAAACGTGCAGTGGACTAGCTAGCGTCACCCCCTGATTCCAGCAGGACATCAGGAAGCTGACATGGAGTCTCTTCTGCCACTTTGTTCAGCAAACGTGTTAAAGACATGAATCTCCCCAAAGAACAAAGAACTCACGTGGCCTGAAATTTGGGCAAGTGGAGGGGCAGGGGGCGGAAGGGGGGCGCTGAGACGTGAGCTCAGAGACCTGGAAACTGCATCTTAACTGGGCCATTTTATTCATTTGGGTATGTCACTGTCGCTCTTATTATGTCCTCATCAGGAAAATGGGAATAATGATAATGGATGAGAACAGCAACGAAACATCCTGCCTTCTTCCCTGAGTGATGTGAGGGGTAAAGATTGGTGAAAAGCACTTTTTAAAAATGAGTATCACTGACCACAAACCAGGGTCCCCTGTGTGGAGAAGTGCCTGTGTTTCAGCCATTATTGACCATAGCTAGAAACTGACTGAAAACAAACAGAATAAAATACTGGTTTGAAAAAAAAAGACTCTCTAAAGTTATGATCGTCCTGATGCTGGAAGTGGGGACTGTCAGGAGTTGCTGTCACCACAGCTCTTGACAGAACCGCCCAGGCATGTCTGTGCTTTATTTCCTACCAGGCTGACCAGCCTGTCCGGATGACCGTCCACTCAGACTCTTGCTCCTGGAGACGCCCCTTGCTCTCTCCTGCTTACCTGAACTGGGGCCGGAGACCGTGCAGGTCTGAAATGCGGCGCTGACTGGGCCCAGACGCCAGGCAGGTAAGCGTGGACCTGGAGGTTGGCTGCATTTGCAGAAGCCCGTGAGGGGTCTGAGCACAGGCACGAAGAGCAGAGCTCTGAGCATCTAGCGGGAGGATGCGTGAGATGGGGAGGGAGACCCTGGAGACGATCACCTGTGGGCAGGTGATGTAGTAGCTCAGGGCTTGCAGAGGGGCCGGGTGCATTCAGGTCCCCACTTCAAGAAGGGGCCTCTTCAGGGGACTGTCTGGGGGAGGTGGAGCCACCCATGAGCAAGGCTGCAGAGCTGTGACCCCAGAGCACCCCACACTTTGATGTTATTGCAGTTACCTGTGGCTTGTCCCACATGCGAGGCCCTCAGTCTTGGAGATAGGTGTGACGGCCCAAGGAAAGTGCTAATAAATATGCGTGTGGACTGAATGAGAGTGACTCCGATCTCCACAGCGCCTTCAGGGGGCCCTCAGTGAGAGCTGGGGCTCTTCGTTTGCGGGGAGCCTGACCATGGACAGCATTCCCTCCTGGGTCCTCCCCCTCCTAGGAAGGATGCAGCGCCGAGATGTTTCCAGAGGCATCTCTCCAGGTCTTCCCTTTGCGGCGGGGCCTTGGGCTCCCTCAACGAACTGCATCCCAACCACTCAGCACAGGGCCCTCACGACCCAATGTCTTAGGCTCTCCTCCATGCGGGAGCCTGGAGGTGTGACACGTGTCATCGCTAACACTCTACGTCATCTTTCTGGCTTTAAAAAAGGTTATAATTCCACTCATCAGAGGTTAGAAGTAGCACTCGCAGATGTCCCAATGTCACGGAAGACACGGTGGCACCAAAACACTCTGCTGTGAATGGCTGGAGGGTGGGGTCGCCAGTGTCCCCTGGGGCACCCTCCACACCGCACCCACGCCGTGTGGTTTTGAGCGTTCCTGCAGTGAGTGAGCGAGTGAAAAAGCAACTAGTCTTTTGCCTCCGAAGCTCAAATGCACTCGGAGTCTGCACCGCCTTGTAAGGCAGTGACGTGGACCTCGCAGGTCGGCGTGAGGTTAAAGGGTCCTGGAAGCATGTTTGGTGCACAGACGTCAAGCACCCTCCTTCCAGAACGCCCCAGTCCCAGACTGCAGGCAATGCCTGAAGACACCTTTTGGAAGCCATTTGGCCTTCAGAGCTCAGCTCACGTCCCACTAGGGGTCATCGGTGGGTCTGATCTGATATTTAGACCTGGCACTGCCCAGGCCACCAGGCCAACTTTCCACAAGAAGCTAAACAAACTCATTTTATTTCCGAGGCATCCAAACACCTGGCGGCGACCCCACCCCCACCCAAGCACACCTCCCAGCCCCACCCTCTCCCATCTGCAGCCTTGTCCAGGACAAGGAAGTGACAGGTTAACTCAACACAGATCTCTTAGTAGCCAGAATAAGTCAGTGGTGGCACTGTGGTCTCCCCATCCTGCTAAAGTTCCAGCTGCAGAGGCCACACAGAGCCGGCCTTGTTCTCTCAGGAAAGTTCTAGCCCCAGTTTTGTTCCAGGGATGGGGAGGCTTCAGCAGGACTTTTGTGGCCAAAGAAACCTCTGGAACAATAGGACCGGGCTCTTCCAAAGTGCTGCCCTGTCCTGCAGGGAGAGCAAAGCTCACAAACCTCTTACTGCCCAACTATGGATGTGGAAAGTTCCATGAGGCCTGGGAGAAGGGGGCTCTGGCCAAGGCTGTATCAGGCCCCACTTAGGCCAAGTCCCAACATCTGGGAAGCTGCTCCTGCCCTCTCCTGGTGCCCACACCAGCTACACTCACTAGAGAACAAGAGGGAAGACCAGCCCCAGGTGATGTCTCTCCTAGAAGCTGGGGATTTTTTCTGCCAGGTGCAGCTAATGTCTCCTCTTTGTCTAGAGGCCAAGATTGTCTTATGACCAAAGACACAGCATTCAAGGGGGAAGATAAGGGAGGAGCTAAGGTGAAGCATCATTGAGCATTTACGGAATGTCAGGCGCTATGGGAAACACCTGCATCATAATATGGATTCCGTGGCTACAAAGTCCTGACAGTTGTATTCAGCACTTAATTATTCTGCTTCCTTTTTTAGTGACTTCAAACAATGTAGGTTTTTTATCTGACCATTTTGGAGGGCAGAGGTCTGAAACTGGTTTCTGCGGGCTAAAGTGAACCTGGGGGCAGAACTGCTTTCCATCTGGAAACTCGGGTTGAGAATCTATTGCCTTGTCTTTTCCAGATTCTAACATCTGTCCACATCTCCTGTCTCTTTGGCTTCCTCCGCTATCTTCAGAGCCCAGAGCCTGCCATCTTGCCCAGCCTTCTTCTGTCATCACATCTCCCTGGTTGACCTGGAAAGGGTCTTCTGTTTTTCA
This sequence comes from Solenodon paradoxus, assembly GCA_004363575.1. Taxonomy (NCBI): domain Eukaryota; kingdom Metazoa; phylum Chordata; class Mammalia; order Eulipotyphla; family Solenodontidae; genus Solenodon; species Solenodon paradoxus. Next base: position 127,032 of record RJWH01001532.1, on the reverse strand, counting down.
TGACCCCTGTGATTCGGAGCCATCGTGGACAATCTGAGATCACCAGCCACCTCAAGGGGTCAGCACTTCTATGTCTTATTTCATTCTGTGTTCATAGACGTGCTAGAAAGAAGTCAGAATATCCACAGCCTTATTTTATAGATGAGGGTGTGGAGGCTTAGAGCAGCTAAGTGACTTACTTAGTGTCCCGTCGTAAGCGGTGAGCTAGGATTTAACTGTGTGAATCCATGTCTGTGTGACAGAAAAGCATACCTTCCTTTTCCTGCATTGAGGTCTGATATAATATGATGCACATAAAGTACAGAAACGATGCATTTCAGTTTACGCGAAGCCATCATCGCAAGCGAGATGGCAGCGCTTGATCACCCCAGGGCTCCCTCGTGCCTCTCTGTGGTACTCTCATCCCGTCCCCAAGCGCCCACAGATCTGTTATCACTGTATATTAGTTTGCAATTCCTGGAATGCTTGATTCTAAGAGTCATAGTATGTACTCTTTTTTTTTTTTAAGGAAAGGTGCAGGTAGGAATGAAGACGAGCAGAGGCAGGCAGGCAAGAAGAGAGAGGAGAAAGAAGCGCTTAATTGTATTTAGTTGTTTATCTTGGTTGTCCCTCCCATCTGTGCTGGGATATCAAATTGGGTCCTTGGGATGTATGTGGACTGCGCTGTTGGCTGACGGCAGGGCACTAAACCACTCTTCCACCATGGCATGCCCTCCTTTCTTTTCAAATGTGACATCTGTCACTTAGCACAATTATTCGGTGATTCACACATATTGTTGCATGTATCGCTAGTCTGTTCCTTTTGGTTGCCACTTAGTATTCCATTACGTAGACATACCGGGGTTTAAGGGGCCATTTTTCTGTCGGACATTTGGGTTATGTCCTGTTTCTGGATGTTACAAATCAAATCTTCTCTGAACATGTGTGTATAAAGATATTTTTATTCCTCTTGGGTAGACATGTAGGGATGGAATGGCTAGATCCATGGTAGACTGCGTAGTGAATTTTTAAGACTCTTTCCACCTTTTTTTCAATGCGGTCGGACCTAATTTTACATTTCCACCAACCACGCAGGAAGATTCTGGTCATCAGTTGGTGTAACAATTCTAGCCATTCAAATAGGCAGTGAGTGGTACCTCATTTTCGTGTGCTTACTTGTCATCTCTCTTTGGTGAAACGTCTGTTTGAATCTATTATCCGTATTTGTAGCTAGGTTCTAGCTTGAGTTCTTATGATTGAGCGTTGAAAGGTCTTTCTATCTTCTAGATATAGTCCATTATGAGATATTCGATTTGCAAACATTTTCTCCCTGTTTGTAATATGTCCTTTCATTTCCTTAATAGTGTCTTTGGAAGAACAGAAATGTTTTATTTTGATGGTGTGTGATTTATCAGATTGCTCTTCAAGATGAAAAATGTTTACCTAACTCAGGCTGCAATGTTTTCCCCACGTTTTCTTCTAGAAGTTTTGTAGTTAGAGGAGTTTTTACATAAAGTCTGTGATCCATTTTATTATCCTTTTGTATCTGGTGAACTGATTGCATATTTTTTGGTTGCATGTCTCACTGTTTCAACATCATTTGTTGAGTGGGACTGTCCTTTCTTCATTGGATTGTCTTTTCACTTTTGTCGCCAGCAGATCTATGTACATGTGGGTTTATTTCTGTGCTTTGTTCTGTTCATTCATCTGCTTTGCTTTTTTCAACACCAGCATCACACTGTCTTTACTCCTTTAACTTTATGAGTCTTGAAATCAAACATTGTCAGTCTTCCTCTGCTTTGACAGAGGATGGAAATCACATGCGATGCCACCACCTCACTTCCGGGTATTCACCCAAAGACACAAAAACACTTCTTTTCAAATACAGATGTACCTCGTGTGTTTTCAGCATTATTTACAATAGACAAGATTTGGAAACTACCTAAGTGCCCATGGTCAGATGAGTGGATAAGAGGATGTGATGTAGTCGCAATGGAACACTACTCAGCCCTGAAAAATGGAATCCTGTCATTTGCAACAATGTGGCTGGAACGAGAGGAGGTTACGCTGAGTGAAATGAGTCAGAAAAAAGACAAATACCAGATGATGTCACTCATGTGGAATATAAAGAAACAGAGCAAATTAACAGGGTGAATAAACACCAACCCTTGGACGGTGACGACAGAACTGGGGTGACTGGAGGGGAGGGAAGGGTGGGCTGAGTTAGCGGTGGGTCCAGTGGACGGTGGGGAGGACTCTGGGTGATGTGGTGGGTGGGGTGTGCTGTCATAGATTGAGGAACGGGGAACTTGCACTTAGGGGTCCATATTCTTTTGCAAATCAGAGTTACTTCAACAAATATTACATTTTTATTTAATTAAAAAAAAAAGGGCGAACCGAAAAGAGAGTGGACACAGGCAGGACAGAGAGCGTGTCTAATGCCCAGCTGTGAGCCGGGGTGGGGGGTCTCCTGGAGGGCCCGGACCCGAGGGTGTTGGCAGAGCAAACACACGGGCCTCTGAACACACTGTCCCCTCTGTGTACACAGGGTGTTAGGCCAGGCTCCACCAAGCTGCACTTCACGGTGACAAAGACAAACAATGCCACCAATCTCGTAACTGTCAACAGCATCTCGGCACTCAAGTCTTTGGTCCAATATTTGCTGAGCCAGAGGAGCCCAGTGTCTGCGGTGTTGACTTAGGTTTCTCACTCACCAGGACAGGCAGCCCCGCCTGCCCACTCACCCGCCTGGCCTGCGGGCAGGCGCAGCCTTTGGCGGAGGAGTGGGGGCTCTTGGAGAATCGACTCTGCTCTGGGGGGCAATCTGCTGTGCCCCAGGAGTTCGGCTGCAGGGCAGAGAGCAGGTCCGGTGCTGGGAGGCATGGCCCACAGCCCTCTGGACAGCGGCCTGTCAGACCCAGAGAGCCGCGAGCAGGGACTGCAGCCCCCTTGCTGCACATTCTTGCCTGTTCGTGCACGAGGCAAGGAAGCAAGCAGGACGAAGGCAGGCAGGCCGCAGGCCGGGAGGCGGAGGAAGGAGAAAGAAGCACTTGAATTAGTTGTTCGTTTCGGTTGTTCTCCCCACACGCGCCCTGGGCTCCGGGCCCCAAACCCCGTCCCTGGGCTGTCCGGGGACTGTTCCCCAGGTGAGGGCTTAACCCCTGAGCCACCAGGGCAATGAGAGTCTCTCTTCACGAAGTTTTCTTTTTCTTAAACCAGGTAGCCGGCAGCTCGGGCTCTTTCTTCCCCTCATCACTTCTGATGAGGCACTTGACCACACACACAAACAGGCACTGCTTTCCAGAAACTGGTGTCGCCAGGCCAAGTCCTGGCCCCCTTCGGGGAGCCCCAGGCCCCAGCACTGGCCATGACCTGAGCCCTCCCGACTCCCAGCCTTGCTGTGAACCAGAGCAAGTGAGGGCCCAGCTTACTCAGCTGGATAGATGAGGGTCTGGAGACAGGGCCTTGAGGCCCTCCTTTCCACGAGGGCCTGAGCCCTGTGCAGAACCCTGCCCCCAACACCAGTGTGCCAGTCAGGGGGCCAGGGGCTCAGACTTCTCTGCTGTCAAAATACTTTTTTTTCCAATTTACCAGAAGGATTCTGACGGGCCTCCGCACCCTGCCCTCGCTCTGCCTCTGGAGCCCACACATTCCGTGAGGTCTCCAGTAATCATTAATTTAGCCCATTTCCTGGACCACACTGTCCCCCAGGGACCCCACTTTGGTGGCAGCAGTGGAACAAGACTGCCTGCTGTTTCCCTTCCTTTTTAATTACGCGGACAAGCCTCCCTGGACTGACTCCGGAGGCCGGCCCGGCGGCCCGGCTGCCCTCCACGAAACAATGCACACATGTTCTGGAGAATTCCCTCCTCGGCTAATCCGGGCTGGGAAGAAAGGGGCTTTTCTTCTCCTTGTCAAAGGGGGTCTGCGATGCTAAGATACCGTTTTGTGTCTCAAGTCGTGTCACGGGACTTCTGCCTCAGCCCGGCTGCCTGCTCTTTGGAAATGAAAGACACAGACCTCGTGTCACCTCAGGACGAGTGCCCCCAGCCTGCCCTCCTCTGAAAATAAAGGGAGCTGGGGACCAAGGAAAGCAGGCAAAGTTCCCAACTCCCTCTGTTCCTTTCTCGTCTGGCCACGTCAGCTCTCTGAACTGTTTGCCCAAAGGATGAATCACGAGGACCTGCTCACTTGCTGGCCTCCAGGGTCACGAATATTCCCATAATCCCTGGAAAGCAGGGCCTTTGAGAGCTGGGCCCCCACTGGCCTGGGGCCTCCTCCCCAGCGTCGGGCCTGGGCTGCAGGGAGACCCAACTGGCCCCCAGTGCCCCCGGTGCCTACGGGATTAAGGGGAAGGATGGTGAGCTCCACACAGGCCGGGCTGCTGGCAGGGAAGTGGTTTCCGCCCACAGCAGAGCGCAAAGCTGCCCACACTTAGCTGTTTCCCTGACCTCCTGTGGCACAAGGATTTGAGGTGGTGTTTGGGAGGTACGTACCCACAAAAATTCAGATGAAGGCGAGGCAAACGGAGCGGGAGGTAAACAAGTCCGGGGGAATTTCATGCCACAGACCTTTAGTGGATGTGTCTGCAGAAGGCCAAGGGGAAGCTGAGAATTTGAGGTGGGGCTTGCTGGCCTGCAGGGCTCCGGGCAGCACCGTCTCCCTGGTCCTGGGGTCTGAGACCTGCGTCCAGCAGGTCTTCAAGTGCACACAGCCTGTGTGCCGCCTCCCAGAGCTCGTCCGGAATAGGACACGTCCCTGCTCTGCGGTTGCAGCCGGCTCAGAGCTGAATCATCTTCGTATTCTCTAGAGAAAGAGAGACGCTTGTGGGGGCCCCACTTGTCTTCAGAATCAGTGAGTGCAGCCCCATGGGCGGGGGCCCCACATCACACCCTGGGGTGCAGGCGCGGGGTGTGGCCCGTGGGCTGGACTGACAGCTGTTTCTGAACGTAAACATCTTCTTTCGTTTTCATCACTGTGTGGTTTTCAGGACAGTGATCTCATCTCAGCGGTGTGCACTTCACACCACGCCGGCCACTGGCGTCCCAGCGTCCTCCCCACAGCCCTGGTCCCTCCTCCTCTACCCGGTGGCGAACCCGCCCTGTGACTTTCTTCTGTTTTCTCTATTTGGTTTCTTCCTTTTGTTCTGGAAGTGGATATTTTATTGATCAAGTTAAAATCCTCACTTCATTTTGCAAAAATCAAAATATCATATGCGGAGCTGGTTTATCTTCAAAACAAGTGGTTGGTTTGTTTTTGACGAATCTGCAAGTTAATGTGGCATATTCCACAGGAGTGACACCATCCTGATTTCTCGTCTTCTCTCTGACGTATGTCACGGAGCATGTCCCCCTCCAGCTCCATCCAGGTTGTTGAAACAGGGCACGGTTTCATCCTTTTCAACAGCCGCGTAGACTTCCGCTGAGGGTGCCCAGCACTTCCTTCCCAGCCATCGGTAGACGGGCATGTGGGGGCGCCCACACGCCCAGCTCAAGCACGTCGGTGGGGAGCGGCGAGCCCACAGGGCACAGAGCCAGGCCTGGGAAGCAGGAGTCAGGAGTCACGTCTGGAGAATGGCATTCACGTGTCAGTGTGCGTGAGTGGACACTGCAGAGAGGTAACTTTCCATCAATGTTTCCAATGCTAGTTTTGTCCTGGGTTTTGGAACCATAGATCAGATCTGAATTTAAAACAGGATGATATCTATGGCATGATGGTGTGCCATGTAAGAACCATGGGATAGTAATAGTTTTGAATACTCGTCATGTTCTAGATAGACCAAATGGAAGTGCTTTAACTATATTCTTTTAATCTTAAAAAACTCTGAGTTAGACTATATGTGCGCGCACACAGAACTTTTTTTTTAAATGAGATGAGGAAATGGAGACGTCGAGGAGAATGTGTCTGCCGTCACAAAGCCTGTGGGTATTGCCAGGATTTTAGCCCAGTTCTGTCTGTTTGAAGGGCCTGATTTCCCCACCAACAGACTAACTCTCCTGGAAAATAGCTACTAGAAATGAGAGGGCCTGGAAGTCAAGATCATTGCTATAATACACAGATTCGCTGTGCTGTACTTTAGGGATTTATTTTTGCCGTATTTTCAAACCAGGTTTGAATCTCTAAAATCCTTCACATTTCCAACAATCAGATAAGCTCATTCATTCATGTATTAGATGGCTACTAGGCCAGACTCAGAGCTGTGGGAAAAGTAGGACAGTGTCTTTCATCTTCCAGAATCTATAGTTCTGAATGGGGACGACGGGCACCGAGTAAGTGACTAGAAATGTGTCATGTACGAGGAAAGCAAAGTTGGGGTGTTATAGGGGCCTACCAAGGAGAACTACATTCTCTAGGTCAGGGCAGAGTTCCCAAAGATGATGATGTTTAAGGTGAGGTAAGAGGCAGCTAGACAAATGAGGGACTGGGGTTGAGAAGATGCTGCACAAAGCCTAGAGTAGGGCAGGATGTAATCACAGGCTGTATTTATGGGCCTGAAAGTTTATGACTGAAGTACAAGGAGAAAGCAACTAAGAAGGCAGGGCTGATGTCACTGGACCCTTGAAAGTCTTGTTGATGACTTGGGGACTTTATCCTAGGGCCCGCCCATCAATGGGAGGGGCTTAAACAGGAGAATCACAATCTTGCGTGTGCATTAAGAATAAACCTGGCTGCAGTGTGGAGGGGTCTGCAGGGAAGCAAGAGGAGTTGAGTCAGTGGCTCTCTGGGAGGTCGTGGCGAGGACCAGGATGAGGACAGTGGGGATGGAGGGTCCTGGTTGGATCTGAGTAACATCGTGGGTTCAACTGAGAAGCCTCAGCGGATGATTTGCTGTGGCTCTGAGGGAGGACGGAGAGAAAAGGATGACTCCTAATCTTTGGCCGTGCAAGGAGGTAAGTGTTATCACCACTTAGAGAGGAGGGCAGAGCGGTGTGAGCGCCTCGTGAAGACGACAAGTTTAGCTCTGAGGGACCTTTGAGAAACGCAAGCGATGGTGTTCTCCAAGCACTGGGAGTCACATTGGCAGTGCCATCATCAGGGAAGCCATGGGAGTGAACGAAACCTAGGAGAGAACCCGGATTGAAAGAGGGCCAGGACAGAACTCTGGAGATTTCCAGCTCTTATGGGTGAGCAGAGGAGAAAGAACTGGCAAAGGAAACCTGAAGCAAATAGCTGGAGGGAGGAGAAACCTGAAGCAAACAAAGAGCCAGAGGGAAGAGGAAGGTCAGAAGTGGGCGCTGCAATGGAAAACAAGAGACTCCGGTATTTCCAAGAAGGACTGGTCACCAGCACAGAAGACAGTGATGGGGCAACTTAGCTGTGGACTGAAGACAGTCCAACAGGTGGAGTGACCCAGATGTCACTGCTGTCTTTGGGGGAAGAGTAGATCTGTGGAGCAGGACAGGTGATTTCTGCGTGCGGCTCACACACCAAGGATCAGGGCCATTTGCTAGAATGTCTGCCACCACTCGCCATCGATTTACATTCTCTCCAAAGTTCAGGATAAGGAACTAAGAGGCAAAGGGCAGTGGGGGCCAGTGGGCAGTGGCAGAGGACTGTTGGACATGCGGTGGTGGGTGTGGGGCGTTGCCACATATTTGATGAAGAGAAGCACATCTAAAATGCATGTTGTTTTGTGAATCAAAGTTACCTCAATAGTTTAGAAAAGAAAGAGGGTGAAGGAGGGAGAAATAGAGAGTGAGGGAGAAAGGAAAGAAAAAGAAACAAACAAAGAGACAATTACCATGGACAATACATTGTTTCAGACACTTTAAACAAAGGTCTGGTCCAGTAGGACCCATGGTGCCAGCAGTGATTTTCAGTTTCCTGAAAAGCATTGAATCCCCACAGTGATTTTGTCTACATGGGTTCTGTCTACTGATAGTAAATATTTTATAATGATACATTAAATGGAAAGTGATATTTAAAATATTACTTATCAATTTATTTTTAAATGAAAAATTTCATCTTAACATAAATTAGATTTCTTCTTTTTATTTTAAAGGAAAGGTTCAGGCAGGAATGAAAGTGAGTAGGCAGGCAGAGAGAGGAGGAAGAAGCATCTTATTTTTCATCTAATTGTTCACATTGATTGCTTTTCCTGGCCCTGGTTCTTGAACCTAGGACCTGAGGATGCAAGCGGAACTGACTTCGGGGTGCGCTAGACCGCTGGGCCACCAGGGTGCACACATTTCTTATTTTTTAAGAAGCATTTTTAATGCTTCCTAAAAGAGAAAGCTATCTGTATACCTGCCTCTCTGTCTGTCTCATGACTCTGTCTCATGACTCCCCCCAGGCCCCAGCGGCAAACCTGGTGCTTGGTTTTACACGGTCTGCACCTCAGCCCCAGGCTTAGTGCCTGAGCCACCAGGACTCGCCGCATTTCATATTTTTTTTTCTTAAAAATGTAGCAATGAGTAGCTGCTTTTTTTTTCTTTCATTTTTTAAATTCTCTGTAATGTCTGCCTTGCTAGGAGGTAACTGGATTCTTATATCTGCTTTTGCATTCAATCTATTGCAATATGTTTCTTTGGTTGACGTAGCTGAAGAAACCTCACAATACTTGTGCCTGATCGCGCCCAAGAATGTAATTAAGAAAGAGAAGGAGAATGAATAGTCTTTTCAGGGTATTGTAAATCTTCTTTGATTTTACACCAATACTTGTCAAAAGTTAGTTATAATTAGTCTGAAAGTATATACCAAGGTCCTCAAACTCTGTGACATGGGATCATTGCTCTCCCTCCCCTCTGTCTCACAGGGCCCCATCATTCATTAGCCAAAATTTTGGTTTCCTTGGTGATGCAAATCTTCCAGCTGGCACTTTTCTTTTTAGAGTTTCAAAAAAAATCACTTTCATTCATCTCATCCATCTCACCAGAAAAAAATATAGAAAAGCTCTCAAGCTCAATAGGTTTTCCAAATTAGCTCATCACGTTTTCCAAATTCTCAGTTTTTCTCAGATACATGAATGTCACCATCGGCAGCAAATGCACCTGCGAGGTTTTCCCGGGAGGGGCAGGTTCGCTGCCGATTCTTGAGGACATGTCTGCCGCGTGATGACTTCCAGTTCCCACAGTCCGACAGTCATCCTTTTACGCAAAACGGTGTTCCTTGAAAAAAGGTGACTCTAGATCATAAATCAAATCATTGTACGGGTGCTTTTCCTCATTCTATTTTGGGTTTATGTAAAGTGCTCCCCAATCAGTCACTCAGACGGTTAAAAAGACCGGTTCCCAAGGGCTGACATTTAATAAAATTTAAAATCAGGATAATCAATCAAAAAATAATCCAAACTGATAAAATTTACAAATATTTTCTACTGGTTTCATCAAGTCATTCTATAAGTCGAACTGGTTTAAAAAATACTGAGTATCTGGTGGCGAACGTGACACAATGTGTGGGTTGACGCCACTGGCTTGATTCGCTGTTGTTAGCCACTGCTGCTCCTGCGTCATCAGTCAGTGATGATGTCATGAAAGGGCACATGAAGCATCATCAATATTATTGGAAAAAAATCATGGTGACCTTGTGACCACGAAACGGTCTGGGGAGCCTGGTGTCTACAGGCCACCCTCTCTCTCTCTCTCGTGCAGGTGCAGAGAGGATTTGTGTCTAAGAAGGCAGCTGGTCACGGAGACTCTCCAGAGGCCAGAAAGGAAAAGCTGCACTTCCTTCTGAAAGCATTCAGATCTTGAGCCCAGCTCTGACAGTCAAAGGAATCAGAAATGTGTCCTGGCTGCAGGGACAGATGTTTCAGAAATGCAATGCTAGCATCAGCCTCTTTGATTAAGATCAGGTAAGAAAGACAGTAACAGAATTCTACCCATTTCATCACCATGGTTCTCTTCGGTACCATACTGATATATTTTAAAGATCCTAACTATGGGTCAATTTTCTGTCAATTGATTGAATAGTTAATTGTTTATTCAGATAGCAAATGAAAAACCTAATCACGTACACGTTCACATACATATAAACGTGAGCAGGGCATAGTAAACCATTGTTTATTAACTGTGCTTTACAGACACAAAACGATCACTCGCTGAAACATTTTTCAGTCTTGGTGACGTGTCAGATGCTGTGCTAGCGGTGAGGGACGTGAGGATATAGAACAGTCTGTGACCGCAAGGGCTCTCCAGGATGAGGGCAGTGACTGATGCACAATAATTCAGTGTGTGATGCTGTGTTAGGACAGGCCCATGTCAATGGTGCCATTAAGAAAAAAGAGAAGCAGGTAACTCAGGGGGGGCACAAGGAGGACTTCCAGATGGGACAGCGGGTGTGCAGGGAGGGTCTGAGGAGGTACAAATGGCTCCAGGTATGGGTGTGGGATGAGGGGGAGGGCTGGAATTGCTGTTAGAGAGGTAAGCAGGCCTGTGAAGAGCTGTGCCTAAAGATCTGAGCTTTCTCTTGAGAGCTATCTGGGGACACAGATTTAATAAAGTGACCACATTTGCATTTTAGATACTCCTTTCTGCGAGAGTGTGACGGAAGGGAGGAAGAGAGCTGAAAATGGAGGCTGTGGTAATGACAGAGTCCATACGGGTGGACAGATGTGCACAGAGGCAGGGGGAGGGACACGAAAGGTGTTGAGATAAAAACTCTAGCCACTGCTGATGGGCTTGCTGCTAGAAAGGGCGAGTCTAGGTGTCTGTCCTATGTAGCCATCGCAGTGCCCGTCACCAGGGAGAGAGACCTGGAGAGAAGGAACAGTGCGTGGGGTTGGGGTTGGCGGCATTTGGGGTGAGTGTGAGGGGGCATGTGAGGTGTCTGTGGGACATACAGGTAGAGTTGGAGATACAGCTGCAGCATGGAGAGCAGAAAAGGACAGAGCCAGACTGAAAAGTGGAGAAGGCAGGAGTGGACCAGCCAGCGAGGATGTGTGGCTGAGCAAAGCACAGTGTCCAGGGGAGCTCTGGGGAGGCCAAGATTTGGGAAGGATGATAAATGGCGCTAAAAATCGCTGCCATTTTGTAACTGGAAGGAAAACCAGGAGAAAGTGGTGTTGCCAAGGACAGAAGCCAAAGAAATAAGGAGGGAGAGAGAGCAAGAGAGCGAGAAAGAAGATATAGCCAAGTAATGACCAAGTAGTGACTGGCCTGAAGGGATCAAACAAAACACACATAAAAGTGTCTGGTGTTTGGGTGAAGGAGCAGGATGAAGGCCGCTGCAGCCTTGGTGAGGACACCGCTCACATCCGCTGGTGACTGGGAATGCCGCGGAGGGCGGTCATCTTGGAGTGAGCTGAAGAGTGTAGGGGGACATTTCTCTTTTGAGGGGCCTGGCTGTGGATGACAGGAAAGATGGGGCGGCATTTACACACACATCGGGTGTACAGAGGATGCTGTTGACCTCTGGGTGCTGGGACTCAGGGACACTTGAATTGCTCACTTGCCTTATTTTCAGAATGCCCAGAACATCAAGTAGTGGTGAAAATGAGAACGAAGGAAAACCCATTCAAATTGGGAAACTGTAAGAACAGCTAATGGCCACCGTGCTGAACGCGCGGCTTCCTCCTCCCCGGGGCTGGGGAAAGCACAGCTGGCAGGGAGCGCTCAGAAGTCACACGACCCCCTCTGCCCCCTCCCTCAGGCAGCCAATCAAGTCTCTAAAAACGTGCCTGGGGTGCAGCCCTGTGGCTCCAGGCAGGTGCAGGCCAGGTAAAGCCCCAACACTTGAGTTCAAGACCTGAGGCCAGGGGGAAAGGGATTTAAAAATATATCAAAGAAAAACTTACCTTGGTCTTTAGATTGTTTTGCCTGTCCCGGATCCCTGCCTGGACTCATCCCTTCCCCTTGGAGGGAGCAGCCGTCTCCTGGGCACGCGGGTACCCCGGATGGGCTGCTGGCTCCCAAAGACCTGGCCAAGGTGAGGCGTGACAGTGAGTCCGAAGGATGTTCCTGTTTGCGAACGTTCCTGAGGAACCAGGGTCTCCGACATCTGTCGCCAGCTCCCTACTGAGCAGTGCAGACCATTTCTAGCAGAGGAAATGTGTGGTGTGGCGTGGCGATTATGGGCTCAGGCCAGGAGCCGAGTCCAAGGAGAAATCCCAGCGTGGCCACTCAGAAGCCGAGCAAGCGCCATCAGCGAAGCAGCACAGACTCCATGTTTCCTTCTGCAAAATGGGAAGAAAACAGAACTCCTCTCTCAGGGTGTGGACAGAACAGCATTAATGTAGGTTAAGAGCTTACACCAGTGCCTGAGACAAAACAGGCACCGAGTAAATGTCAACTTCTCGTTGCTCACTCCAGAAACACCCTGTGCTCGGCTGGCGGGCAAACATCGGACGGGTCTTCACTTAGAGACGATGTGATCTGGAACACGTGTGGCCTGACTTGCTGGACCTGGAGGCACTTTCCTGGGCTCTGGGGGAACTTCTTTAGAAGCCACGCTTAATCGATGCCAGATGCTGACACTCCCTGGGCCAGAAAAGGCCTGTGGGACTCAAGGCCCATTTTCCCTTCACACAGGGTCTGGGGAAGGAAGTGGCTCCAGGGCATGCGCAGACTTTGACTCTCTTGCCCCGCAGTCCCGCATGCTCAGCTTTGGCCCCTACAACACACACACACACACACACACACACACACACACACACACACACACAGGTGTGAGCTCCGCACGTGCTTGCGAGCCTGCCTGCGCTTCCCAGCAGGGGCCTTCTTTCCTGGTAGTTTCTCCAGGTAGAAACAGCTTTTTCTGGAGCCAGAGAGAAACCCTACAGTCTTGGAGACACACAGACACAGACAGACAGACAGACAGACACACATGCACACAACTGACTCTTCTTCATGAGAAAGCACCATTTAGCTGAGATTTTACCCCAGCTGTACCTCAAATACAACCTGCTTGCTAAGACTCTGGCCACCTCGTCCCCAGTAAAACCTGGAAACCAGAATGTGGTCGGAAGACTCGGAGTTCACGTAAAATGCATCAAGTTGGCACCACAGGTGCCATTTTCCCTGCAGAAGTTCACCCGTGTGACTTTCAAAACGTGACACTTTGACGTTTAGAACAAAAGCCTGTGATACCGGGATGCGCGTCTCACTCACTCAGGCTGGAGCTGGGCACAGCTCTGTCTCCAGGAGGAACACTCACCTGCCACCCAGCTCCTGGCATGGAAAGGACCCACTCTTGGGGTGGAGGGGGAGGGAGGGGCCCGCCAGCCGTCTGTAGCTGTTCTGTCACCAGGCTCTGCAGTCACACCTGCCTGGGATCCCAGCAAGGCTGCCCCCTGGCCTTGGACCTTCAGGCGACCTCTCCGAGCCCCAGTGGGCTGCTGTGAGTGGTGATGGCGCCGCTCAGGGACGGGAGAGAAAGTGACTGCAAGAGCCTGGAGGCCAGCAGACATTGACAGACGCGATGTTCCCTTCAGTCCAGCCCTGTCACACAAGGTTAAAGCGCTCTTCATCAAAAGGAAGAGACACGTGTGACCTCATGTGATTATCAGGAGACCTAAGCCCTGTCGCTGAAACCCATGCGGCCAGTGACGAACAGAAAGCTGCCATTAGCAGAGCTTTCACACGGAGCCCGTGGGCAGCAGGCTGGGGGGACGGGAATCCACACCGTTGTTTGTTTTGTTAGAGAGAAGGCGGAGGAGGAAGATGCATCTTTATTTTTACTTTTGCACTCTGACCCGGGACCTGGGGCTTTTACATGGTCCACACGCCAGTCTTAGCTGTCTGAGCCTCCAGGGCGCGCCCTGGGCTTTTCAAAAATGATCTCCTACTATTTAAAAAGAGGGGGCTTTCACCGACCACCCAGACCCCCAGCCTCTTTTCCAGAGCGCCTGGCTCCGGAGGCGGTCAGTTTGTGCCGCTGACAAGGCTGCACAGAACAGAAACCACCTGCCCGGGAGTCGGGGGTGAGGGCCCAGCTCTTCTTCCCTCCGGGCCTCCTCTTCCTTGTTGCAAAACAAGCGCTACTGTGGGTCTAACTAACAAAGTAAACCTTCGGGGGAAAGTCCGAGTAGGTGCTCTAGAATCACACCCTCTTTCTGCAGTGAGCCGGGCCGAGAAGCGCCTCCGAATCCATGGGACTGGTTGCCAGCCAGAGGCCCCTGCGCGACAGCCACGGTGGTTCCCAACGGGAAGCCTGCTCTCACGCTCTTTCTAAAAACTCTTTAAAGGGACGAGCAGGCAGGAGTGAAGGCGAGCAGGCAGACAGGCAGCAGGAGCGAGGAGGCTCTTTTTATTTTTATGTAGGTGTTCACACTGGTTGTGTCCCCCGGACCTACTGTCCCGCCTGTGTCCTTCAGCGGCGACTGAGCCAGAGGCTGTTCCACCAGGGTGCTCGGAGGGAACAGGTTCTAAAGGAAGAACTCCGGCTGGTGTGCTGGGGGTGGGGGGCGCATGAGCGTCCCACGGCCAGATGTGAGCAGGCGCACGTGTCTATGCATCTGCTGGAGACACCGCCCATTTCCACCCTCACCCTGCGGTTTTGAGGGGGCTGGGTGCGCCCCGCCCGGCCGTGGAGGCTTTCTGCTCCGTTGGCTTCAGACAAAGCTACCATTAACTCCCCAACCTGCAAGAAAATGATTTGACACAAAGGATTCCAAAATGTCCTCCTCTCCCCCGACAAGCCTGCAAACAAATGGTACAGGAATGAGGTCAGAAGGAAGCCCCCGCCCCGAGGCCTCTGAATTCATTTACCTACCTCAGAGCCCATTCAGACAAGAGATGCTGGAGGCCAAGTGGAGTTTGGGGGTCCGGCGCTACATTACAAGAGCTGACAGGCCTTTGCCAGCCTTCAGCTTCTTTGTGTCTCTCACATAATAGAGAAACACAGACTGAGCAGCACACGATCTGCGGCTACACACTCGGACAGAGCACACTCTTTGCAAATGCTAATAGTATTGTAGCATCCTGTCACCCGGGCACACAAAAAAGGATGTTGATTTTCACATGAACCAGAACAGGCCCATTGTACATACCCTTGTGTCCAATGTGTAGTATCTGCACATCAAAAGCCCAGCCAATCACAGGGCACACAGCTGGCGAAACGCACCCACCGGGGCGCCCGGGGCGGGGGCAGGGTGATCCCCACCCTCACCCCCCAGCAGGGAACAGAACTGCACGCCATGCTGCCCCACCAGCCCGAGTCAGCTGTGACCCTTCCAATGCGTGGAACAAGCCAGAATCATCGGGGATGCTTAGAAAGAGAAGTGTGAATGTGTGCAGGGGGCAGGTCTGTGCTGGCGCGAGGGCCTCTGGAAAGGCAGGCCGCGGAGGGCAGGGGCCACCGGGCAGGCGGTCCTCCGGGGGACGCGGAGGCGGGAAGTAACCTGTGCCCATGTTGCCGGGAACCTGGCTGATTGTCAGTCTCGCGTCTCGGGGACCACGAACTCTCAGAGCAAGAGAGTGAAAGAATCTAATGATGCTCCTGAAAATGAATTTCGTCAAAAATTGTCAAGTCTCCTGCTAATAGTTTCAGTATTGAATTTACCAGAAACACAAGCTGGTCAGCATCTGGGAAACGGTCATGTTTAATCCAGGCTTTAAACACTGGGATAAAAATAATTCAGGATCTTAAGAACTGGGCTCAGAAAGATAGTCCACGTCAGTGGGAAAGTTAACATGATGACAAACTGAGAAGACACAGCCAAGTACTCACTTTCACTCGGACTTCAGGTCTGGGCTAGGCGATTCGGACCCCGACTCTGGGGACCCATCTGTCCCCCCGGAACTTAGCGGGCACCACACACGTCGGTCATTTCCAGTGCAGAAACTGCCTCAGCCACCTGGGGAAACCAGGGGGGCCATGTCTGTAAACTGAGTTTATTTTGCACTTTCCAGATGGATCCGTGCCCTACTGTACTCCCCATTTCATTTGATGAGTGAACTTATTTTGGAAAATGCTTCTACAGTCAGACTTGTTTTCAAATTTAGGCTTTGGGACTCATGAAAACAACTCTGGGCAAGCATTTCTGAGTTCGCTTCCTTATCTACAAGATGGAAGTCACACTGTCTTTGAGAGAGGATGCAGAACACAAGACTTAAGTTCTGCTCAAAACTTCAGGCGTGCCCTGGTGGAGGAGGGGTCGGCTCCACCGCCTCCAGCCAGCTCAGGACCCTGGGTCCACGTCCTGGGGTTGGTGGGGAGCAACCATGATGAACTGCCAGGCTCCATGATGAACTATCAAGTACAACGAAAATGCTCCTTCCTCCGCCCTCTTCCTGCACCTCCTCACTTTCATTCCTGCCTGCACCTTTCCTTAAAAATAAACCTTCATAAACCTTCAAACACTTAAAGCAAAACCAGAAAGTTTTCATGGGATCAATACTTGACCAGATAGGAAAGACTATTCAAATGACTTTAAGTGGGGGGGTTAAAGATGGCTCTCAAAAAGCTAATGGTGGTGACAGTCCTTCACGGAGTGTCCCGGGTCCTTCGGAGCGGTGTGCTCCTACCCCAGGAAGGCTGCAGACCGAGGCAGCAGCTCTTTTTCTCCCAGGGCACAGCCTGCTAGTCATCAGCTCCTGCTGTTCTTAAGACCTGGGGGAGGTGACATCTGGATTTTCCAAAAGGTGAAAGCTGACACCTGGCACAGCGGGGTTAACGACGTCACCACTGACAGCAAGTGTGAGAACCTGTGGTTTACTTAAGCTTAATTCATTAACTGCGTCTAGGCCGCATTTCTTACTAGAGAGGCAGTAAACGCTGCATTTTGTTGACGATGCATGCCAACTACTGCGGCAAGAAGTATGGAAAAGAGAGAAAAACAAAAATGGGGCACAAACGAAGGGAGCAGGAAAGCAGGCAGGTTCACTCCTCGAGTGAAGCCTAAATTAATCTCCGCGCTTCCTGGCAGCTGAAGCAGACATGCGGGTCAGGCCTGGAGTTCCTTTTGACAGATGGGAAGCGGCCCATACATCAGTGCGGGGCACGGAATTCTCTAGAACTCTTGGCTTAAAATGAAGTGAGGGGTCCTGTCATCAGGTTTTACTTCGGAAGATTTGTCCTAATGTCAGCTACACTTTAGCAAAGCAAGAAGCTGGGGTTCACCTATTTCCTGCAAACTTTCTCGCAAATGTTAGTCACATAAGCTTTTGGCAAGTGCAGATCAGGTAAGGCCTCTTTTTCCAAAAAGAGGAATGCAGCCAGGCAGCAAGCAGGCAGGAGCGAGAGGAAGAAGCATTCAGTTAGTTGCTCACTTTTAAGGGTTCCGGGTCGTGAACCTGAGCCTCGCGCTGCACGCGGGCCGCTCCCCAGGTGCGGGCTTACCACCCGAGCCACCGTGAGCGCAGCCCTGTTTTCTGACCCGAGGACGCAGTTCTAACTTTCGTGTCGCCACTAAGTGATTTAGTTGCTCCAAGGTGAACAGCAGGATGGACACCATGCTCTGAACATTAAGGAGAGTAAGGTGACTTAGTTCAGTCACGAGACAGTGAGAAGCCACTGGCCAGAGATGGCATGTGGCCTGGGACTTCACCCGGCTGCTGGCCTGGCTTTTTCAAAAATGACTTCTTTTGAATTTTCTCAACTACTTGGACAGAACCATGTTACACCTGGATCAATGGTTAAAAGAATAAAAATTCTTTATCACAAACAAACAACCGACTCAAACACAATTTCCACACCAGATAAACCTTAGATCTGGGTCTGTAGAAGGGGACATAGCTCACAAGATGCCTTTCTGGTCACAAACACATTCAATTTCCAAGCTACCAACTCTATCATTTCAAGAATCAGACTTAACCTACCAGGCTTTATGATGTGTTTTTCTGACCCTATAAACTGTCTTCTACAGGTTAAGAGATCAACCTCATCTACTTTTTCTGATCTGTCCTACATTTTAATCTTTGATAATTTTTTGTCGTATTTGTCTCATCAACTCTAAATTTTCAACATCTTTTAACTTAATCTAATAAGTACAGGAAAGATGAACTTACTTGTCACAAATTAGGTATGCTTATTTGAAAACACTTTGTTATATAAGGCATCTATTTACTTATAGCTCAGGGCAGCGACTTCACTTTGATAAAGATATAATTTTCCAATCGGAGTGTCAGAAGAAAACAGTTTTTACTGTTAAATTTTCAGGAACTAAATTCTTCAAACTTGTTCGATACCTGGAGATTTTGAACTTGAATTGCACCAAGGATGAAAACTTAACATACAATGACTGCAGGGCTCACACCAGGATTGGTGTGTGGGCACTGACAAGTGAAATGAATACTAATACGACTGAAACATGTCCTTCCCTTTAAGCCTTCTAAGGAAATGAAAAAAAACTGTCCCTTGACATGTATTCACTGAAAATTTATCATATTCCAGCTACTGTGCATTACTTATTGAAGCAATTATAACTTTGAGTCTTTCCCCACTTTGGACGTTAGCCAACCATGAATTCATGAATCCACGAGTATTGGCCTTATTTGATAGTTAACGGCCAACAGATAAGCACCATTTATGAGCAAAGGTCTGAGAGACGTGAAAAAAGAGAAAGGGGAGTTCATAATTAGGTGGTAGACGGAATGAAACGATCTTGAAGGTTCCTTCTAGTTCTAAGACTTAGTTCTGACTTTTTAGTAAACCTCATGCATGATGGACAGGTTATCAGCATCATTAATGAAAGTGAAGGCAATGGCAGGAAAATACAATGCGAAGTTTTTACATACTTTTTACAGAAGAGAAATACCCAAGTGTGTTGCCAAGTACCAAGACATGACGAACAGCATGACGGACCAGGGGTGCCAACCGCGAGGCCTGCGCACCGTCACTCAGAGGAGCCACCGGAGGAGGCCAGTCGCCCACGAACCCGATTCGACTGTGGGGTGGAATTAGGCCCTGGGGTGCACAGGTCTCTCTCAGGCTCCCTCCCTCATTGAAACAGAAAAAAATATTAAAAGATGGTCTCCAATAACAAAATGATGATGTGATTTAAATATCTTTAATGACTCATCTACACAAAAGACCTTAACTCCAGCACAGGCAAAAGAGTAACTGCAGCGACATGCGAAGGTTTAGAAAAATAACAAAGTTCATTCACAGTGCACAAATGAAAACAAGCTTACGTTTTAAATATGTAAACACAATGCCATGATTTTCAAAAGTAACAAGCGTATTTGTAAGCACGTTTCCGCCCTGTCAAGGGACCTGGTGCGACAGCGCATACCACCTTAGAGAACCCACAGCATGACTTGATCCCCTGGGTTAGAAAACTAAAATACCATGTATTTCCTTTTGGCAGATAAATACATCTAAAATAAATATGACCTGGACTCTTAATTTACCCGTCAGACGTAAAACCCCCTGTAGAGTGAGGAAGCACCACTCTGTGATGGTCCCTTCTCATTGCACACGACTCACTTGCGTGTAGAGGCTGAATTATTTGTAGGAAGGAGACTGCAGTGAAGCCTGGAAAAGGGGGAACACCACAAAGAGGAGGGAATATAAGCAGCAACACAGAACGGCCATCGCTCCACCTGTAACTGTAGCTCAGCAAGAACTCTTTTGTTTCCTGTTGCGCACTACCTACATAGGCTGAGTTTTAAAACTGATGCTCCACATACGTTTTAGCAATGATCTACTTATATTTACTCAAGTCTTCCAGAGAAGGTTCCCTTCACTCTATTCTTTGCAAATTCAGGCATGAAAAATACAAACGATTCTTGGTCTAGTTAGAATTTAACTTCTGTATATTTAATTTCTGCAGTGATTTGTTAAATGTGAATCATTTGTAATCTTGAACTACAGACACAACACACAGGGTTTACAGATGAGAATCTGACTTTTATTTTTTCTTTGAATAACATCTGCATTTAATAAATATCTAGTTTTCAAGGAAAAAATAAAAAGCATGCTTAGTATGAGATTGGCTAAAAAGGAAAACAAATTTATAATCCAAGAAAGGGGGCGATCTAAAGGGGACAGAGGAATGTCTGGGCTCTTACGATTTTTAATAACATTAGTTTTCATCAGCCTATATATTTAAATAAATACCGATCTCAAAGAAATGAACACACTCCACCTCCCTTCCTTACACAAATGGCTGTGATGGAAGAGCTGGGTCGCAGAAACAAACGTGGCCCGATTTCTTTTCTGCTTTAGAAACAGAGCTGCAGCTGTGAGGAAGCTGTGTTGCAGCCGCAGCGCTAGAGTGCGCAGCACAGCTGCGGAGGCCGCTCGCCGCCCACCGGCACTGGCGCCAGCCGTTTCCCACTGGACACAACCCCGGGAGCGCTGCTCCGCTCCGCTCCACTCGCCGCCGCTAAGCTTGCTCTCAAATACCCATGAGATGCCCTCGACTGCTCCTCCTCCTATCAACAGTGGGTATCGCTAAAGCTGCTTAAAACTGGCATGTGTTTCTTACCAAAGTGCAAAACAAGTATTTACCGAATTCTCATTTTCTGAAATATTGTGTGCTGCCCCTAAACTCTGCATTTTAAGTGTCAGATCTCTGGACAGTGAGTGTAACTGATGCTAAATTAAGAAAAAACAAAACAAAACAAAAAAGGCAGGGTAGCAATGAAACTGTTACCAAACAATTCCCCCCAAAATCTGTCGAGTTAAGTGCAAAATAAAAACTCACACAATGGGCATTTTTATTGGAATAATAAAGGCTTAGTGAAATGGCAGCAAAGAGTAGAGTGAAATGAGATGGACGTTTTAAGTCAAAAATGGCATATTTCTTTGCTTTGAGGTCCGTTAGCCAATAAAAATATTTACATCAATCCCATGAAAATGCTGCAGGGTATTATTGTAGCTGAATTGCAGTAAGTTCAGCTTTATTTCATGACATGTTCAACTAAGAGGGGGATGATCAACAGTTCTCTTATTGTTGAAATCATTTCTATTTAAAAGTCTTACGAAAGAAAGCCTTTTCATGATACCTGGAGTTTAAATGTTTGACACCAACTCTAAATGAAATTAGTCAACTGATTATTCTTAATCGTCTCTAACCTGTGTCACAATCCAAAAGCTCTGTCAACATTAGTAACAGAAACCCTAGCTTAAGTATACAACATTTAAATTAATTAATTTCAAATGGATACAGGGAGCATAAAACAGCAACTCAATCACAGAGATAAGCGGCTCCTGACTTCGCTTCTAAGGCAGCTCTCTGCACGGTCGCTGAGGGCGGTTACCTCTTTGCACAGACCGCTGCAGCCCGAATTCACCTAGTTGAGGGTTTTTCTGTCAGAGTTTCTGGACAGATAACATTACAAACGCAGACAACTCAGTAGGTTACCATCATTTTATATACAATTGGCAGCTTTTAGAAAACGGCTCTAAGTTCTATTTCAAAATACCTAGATTCCTTTTCTGGAAAAGAAACCGACATGGAGGGGCATCGGTTTTTGAAGTCACTGAAGGAGAGCCACCACGAACGAGACACGAGCAGGAGAGCCAGTTTCCATCTTCAAGGACAGACCCTAATGGCTGTACCACTTACATTACCCCGATTTGTCACTTCCACATAAGGAAATAGACGTTAATGCCGTTTTCACTCTACTTCCATTCAGAAGGCAGCTGATGGTTAAAGTGCCTTGGACACCCATAAATTATTTTTATCCTATGACTTTATTTTATGTTTAGAAAGGTGGAACAGCAGAAGAAAAAAAAGGACAAAAGACTTTGGAGCTTTCTTCCTTCGGATGTAGACAGAGGCAGTTAAGAGAAGAATTCTGTAAAAATAAACGTATTTGATCAATTGAGAGCTGGGAGACAAATGCAGAATTTCTAAGTAAACTTTAACATTGCATGATCATTAAAATAATGAAGCTTAACTGCCCAAATTTGCTAGTTTTATAATAGTATTTTAAAATATCACCTGCCATAACATTTAACATAATTTCATCATGATGTAAGACTCAAAAATACTGAACTTAATTTCTTATAGATTTCTTAAAGTTAAAAATATTGACACTGATTGGCAAGAGGAGTCTGTACATGGCTGTGGTAGATATAAACATTTGCAGCAAGTATGGGAATTATACCTACTTTAAACTATTTTAAAAAGTGATACTATCAGTTCGAGGAGCTCCAGGCCTGTCAAAACTGTCACTGAGCTTCCTTAAGAGGGTTGCTACCTTACAAAATGCTCAGAAGTAAGGAAGGCTAGATTTATTTTGAGATTTTTTTGGCTAGGTTTACTCTCTTAAAGCGGATTTGCGGGGTATAAAAGAGCACTTCTAACAGATTCAATTCACAGATGTTTATAAACATTCACAGGGTCATAAATTACCCCAAGAGCTGGCAGGGCCGTGGTGGCTCTCTGAGCAGGGAACAGAGACAGTGGGGATGGCTTCCCTGCGCTCAGAGCCTCCTGGACGCGACTGTCATCACACCTGGCCTGTAGCACCGCCCTGGTCAGCTCCTGGGTCAGTCACGGTCACTCCAGTGTCACAGTGACCAGCTCGGGGAAGTAATACTATTACACAAAACACTGTCTGGCTTTGGGCGTCCTCATTTCATTAAGAGGACTGAAACCGTTTGTATTTTTACTGAGATTTCTGTGACTCTCATGAATTTTCCACCCTAAAAAAGCCCATTTATAAACAAAAATATCAAGTGACTTTGGTGCCAAAGGCGAGAATCTTCCAATCAAGGAAGCGCTCAACATTTTGCCTTCAGCATTAACTATTAATATGATGACGACAGAGGAAGGTATCACGACAGTTAGATTTAAAAAGTCATACACTGAGTATGTACTTTCACGAACAGATACTTTAAGAGAAAAACTGAATTATTTTTGGCCTGTGTTAAAAATAGTTGATAGTTTCTAGATATATTTTTGTATACACCTGTCCTGACTTTTGAAAGAGACAAACGAAGTATGAATCTAAAGCCTTCTAACTCCTCCCTCTCTAGTTTTCTACCGGTGTGCTGTTCTGAATGTCTGGCCCAAAGCTGTGCTTCCCTTTCTTGATTATATTTCCCCTAAAGAGAGCAAAGAGGTAATTCAGTTTAAGGGCCTTTCTGAGCTGAGTGCAGCTAGGGAAGAAATGGCTCCTATTTCTATACCTTCCCGTCTGACAGTGTTCTACCACTGCCTACGTGGTAAGGCTCACAGATAAAGTGATTAAATAGTTTAAATAGATGACAGTCTTAATACAGCATTTTCCTTTTCTCAACTTCTTTAATAAAAGCAAAAGACTTACTAAATATAAATCTTCAATGATAATTAACAATTGATTACACTACAAGGGAAGTCTTGAAATATACAATATTTTATTAGGAACGTGCTTCTAATTCCATACTGTAGAATTAGACAAAGAGAGTCTATACATTTAGAAGAGCTTTATAAGTTACTTTTCTAAGGTACACACTAACTTTGATAAGTTAGTTTAAACGGGAACGAGAACTATCTGAATGTTTCTAAACATAAGAGAGTAAGATTAAAAGCAATTATTAAAATTTTTCATCAGGTCAATTAAAGTTTTGCAAGTTAACATATACGTGATTATCCACTGAATGTGAATAATGAAGAATAAAATGACAGCTACAGTTCAATTCTTTATATGTACAAAATTTGAGTCACCGACATATTATAAAATATTTTAGCTTGGTTCATCTTTGTTCTGTTCAAAATGAGTTGTAGAATGTATTTTCGGTTCATCCAGAAGGCAATATAAAAATCATTCAAAGGAGTATTATGCACATGACATTTAGAGTCTAGCTCCTGGGTTCCTGATATTCAAATTCCTTGATTACAGTAAAATTACTAAGGAGCGAGCAGGATATAGCAGAAAAACAAACTATTAAAATGAGCAGACATAAATTTTGCAGTAAAGAGTTTTACTCACTTATTACAATTTATTTCTCCTGATGAAGAGCTTCAATAAAAGCATCAAGTTTTTCTTGAATTTCTCTAACTTTTTCTGTGGAGATTAAAGAGATAATAATGTAGTTAAAATCAAATGTATCTTTCAAAGGCACCAATGGTCATCGCAGGACAGGATGACCCCGCAAACGATCTGTGACGCTTTTAACTATTCGGGAAAGATAATTGCCACCCTGCTCCGACCCCCACCCCAAGTTAACTTTGTTTTAGTTTTGTTTTTCTCATATAAAGTTCAAATGGATTCCAGCAGCAACCCTTAACAATTTTTTGGAAAGAGAAATGGGATGTTTCTAACAGACCCCTTTGAGAGTCTAATAAAAGTCATGGAATCTTCCACAGAAAATCAAACATAGATACAGAGACAATTATTATCACGTTGTCAGGGTTCTCAGATTTTCCACAGTCCAAGGACTCACAGCTGGCAGTATCTGGAGTAGAGGAAAATATAAAGTGACACCATTTTAACACTAAAAGCAAGTACAATGCGCAGGTACCTGCCCTGGTTTGGGAGACGGCTGCTCAGTGGGAGGAGAAGGGGGTACTGAGAGGCCGCCCAGTGTGAGAGTGGTGACTGGCTTGAGAGAGCAAAACGCCCTAAAATTAAAAGGCAACAGAAAATGTAGGAAATATTTACAGCAACATAAAAAGGGCAACAATGCTTTAGAAGTGCACGTAAAAACGTACTTTTCTAGCTGTGAATGGGAAAGAGCCACAAAGACAGAATTACATCATTTTATTTTATTTTGGGTCTTCGTGTTTACAGACTGCCAAATAAAATCTCTAATGTCTCTCTGAAATGTAGAGACTGCTTTCACAAATGAAAACTATCAACAGTCCATGTCAACTTCCTAATGTCAAAGATAAGAAAGTCAGGCATTATTCTACTTCGCTGCTAACTTAACTGTGCAACTCCTGCTTTAAAATACACAAATATTTGTCCTGTTATCACCATTTAACCTATTAGAGGGCGTTACCAAAGTCAAGTCAGTGGTTTAAAGCCAGTAATCTAGAGGTCAAACAGAAAAGCATTCTACTTTGTACCTATAGAAAGACCATATAAGACACATGCAACATTCATCTTTTTTTTTGCATATTTATTTGTTTTATTTAGCTGTTCACTTGATTGTTTCCCCGGCTCCTAGTCTTGAACCAGGGACCTTGGGACTTGTGTGGACTGCATCTGGTGTACTAACCCACTAGGCCACCAGGGTGCGCTTTGACATTTCATTTATTAAAAATAAATAATCTGGGTCCGCCCTGGTGGCCTAGAGGTTTAAATCAGGTACTGTCACATATATCCCAAGGGCCCCTGTTCAAGACCCGGGGCCGGGAAAACAACCACTATGAACAACTGAATAAAATAAAGTGCTGCTTCCTCCTCTCCTTCTGCCTGACTGCCTACTCGCCTTCATTCCTGCCTGCACCTCTCCTTACAAACGAATGAACAAACCTGTAACCAAAGATGCAAGCATCCCCTTTCACCAGGGAGACAGCTTGAGTGATGAGTACCCAATGAAAGGAAGAATTACTCTTTTCAGGAGCATTGCAGGCAGCAACCAAATCCACCATGGATGTATACAAAGGACAGAGTGGCTTCACAATTTCCTCAGTAACGACACTTCTGATTGCTGGGAAGAGACTGAGACGAATACAGGGACTATAAGAAAAAATTCCCTATTGCTTTAACCCAAGTGAAAAGCACAAGGATGGTTATTACCAAGGCATTCACTCCTTAGATATAAATTAGAGAAACTAGGGGAAAAAACCCAACCCAGCTCTTGCAAGTTTTGTCTGGACTTGTCAGTAGCCCATACTACTTTTTTAACCAGCATACTTTCTCCAAATAAGGACATTTTTATTTAAGAAATTAATTCATCTCAACCCTTGAAGAAGCTACACCTATTTTCTTCAAGGAGTATTTGCAGAGTCCACAGAAGAGCAGCTCTTCCATAGAGAAGGGGAGAATAGGAGAGTTTTCGAAATCGTCTCACAGAAATCGGGGCATGACTGGGGTCGTGAACTGTCACCCAGCTTAAATCGCGCCACATGTGGAAAGCTCAGAGGGCGTCTAGAGCCTCAGCGGCTGTTCTGAACATTCCACTCAGAAGGACCTCGACCTGGGAAAGCCATGCTGGGTGAACACAAGCAACTGGCTTCTTTCTGCTCCCGCATCTGAGTACCATCAGGCGGCCATGTGGCCACCATCTCCACTGTCTGCCCTGTCCGCGACCGGACCCCGGAGCCGGACAGGCTGTCAGGGCACGAATGAAACCAGCACCGGTCCCAAGATGGCTCAGAGGGGATCCACATGTGTGGAAAGAGACTAACAATGTGGGTGTCTGATGCTGTGGAATCAGATCTAAAATGAGAGCCAAGCCATTCTCCCTAAAGAAAAGTTAAAGGATTAACTTTAGTATGAAAACCCCAGAATAAAAAACTGTCGAATTTTCCTTATATAAAAAAAAGAAGCCAGGCTTCTTGAAGAGATTTTAAGTTAGAACATGAGGACACGGTACGCACCATCATGCCCTGAGAGCTCAAGAAGGACACAAAGGTACTTAGGTTTCTAGGAATCAGTCAGAGGAAAGAGACAAGGACAGACGCAGATGCTTAAAAACAATGGTGATACAAGTAACCTTTAACACTAAATTAAAAAATGCGTTTCTTTGCTCTTCCCTTCACTTGTAAAACGCACTGAATGGAATGAGTGGGGACTCAAACGACACCCTGCCAGAGAAGCATTCCCTGCTTCCTCCCTACTCATTCTACATCTGGAAAGTACCTACTATTTTTGGGTGACTTTAAAGCCCACAATTCATTTGGTTCTCGTACAAGCCTGTGGGTATCACTGCTAAAATGATATTTATTTGATAATGAAGATGTAGCAATTAAAATATCTATATAGCAAATAAGACAGCAATAACCTCAATAAATAAAAATAATTAAGAATAGATAAAATTACCAGCAATCGAAAATTTCATCTCAATGCTCTCAGTCGAGAAATATCATGTGGATAAAAAGATCTAAACGATGTAAATAATAAAATTTTATTTATATATAATAAAGATTATACATCTTCTAAAGTATGCAAGGAAGAGTTGAAATATTCTGTTGTATAAGTCACAAATACGCATGGAATTAGGCTTACCCATGTCCCTCTGACTCAGAAGTACATGCTAGGTCGGGCCCATGAGGACTTTAAATGGTAACAAGACAAATGCTACTACTTTAAATATACTTATGAAATAAGAGCTATCTGGGTAAAAGCCAGGTAACAGACTAGCCACTAAGCATCTCCTAAGCAGCGCTGTGTCTAGGAATAGCAAAAAGATGCACAGAGATTGTCACACGGTGATGAAGATTATTCCCTCGAGGAGACTACATCTGTACACCCCTGGAGAAACCCTTGGGGAGCAATGCAAGCGACGAAACTGGACAAAGGGAATTCAGCACCTTGAACAATGTCTGGCTCACCATACTTGCTCAGTAAATAATAAATGAAGTTCCCAACAATATGGCCCAGAAAATAAGGCTTGCAGACTATCAAGAAGAAATAAAGCCACGTGACAGGCTTCTGGGGTTTTATAGTAGTGACCAAGAAGGCAAAGCCAGAGCTGCCAGAGTAGAGCAAGCCTGGAGACAGGAGGCAGGCGGCGTCTTGATGGTGAAGGTCAAGGAAAGCTGACCGGACACACCGGGACCACATGAGTGACCCTGGACAGAGAGCACGCAGGTTTCACAAAATGAGTGGAAAAAGGTACTTGAACTTGATTATTACACTTGATTAGGAAGGCTAAAATATGCTGACCCCACACATGTGCACAGCACACACACAATTTCAGAAACGGACTTCATGCTTCGTGAGGAAGCTGTGCTGCAAATAATAAGCAACACTCTTTCCCACATTTGTAGTCATTCATTTAAAATTTTGATCCAAGTTTTCAGCACTGTCTTGTGAACTAACTCTGCCATCTGGCTGCAAAAACTAAGTTAACCAAAACACTTGAGCTGATGTTAGCAGTGAAAACGTTTTCACTTTCCGTTACCTCCAAATTTATGTCCTGTTTTACAGTGTTTTCAAATCCTGCAATCTTACTGCATTTAACTATCTTACCATTAGAAATTACCTTTCTATAGAAATATGTGTACAGATTAGCATGACTAATGATAAAGCAAACTCCTTTTTCTATGAAATGATCACATTAAATATGTATAGCTAGGGAATTCTCATAAAATTTGTGATTTACTTGATAGATTAAACCAACTCAGGAAGGGATTAACAAACTGCAATTTCTGAACTCGCCAATTCTACACATAGTGAATACAGAGTCTACTTTCCATTTATCCAATGTTTACTTAAAAGATGAACTATTTCAAACATCAATTCATTGTGCTTCTTGATTGAGTGATGAATATATCCATAATCCCCAACTCATACACCGTCAGTCTCAGTGAATGAAGTTCCTTCTCTTTTTAAAATTTTCTTCAGATGACTTGACACCCATTCATGTTTGGGTCTCTTTATCTCCACATGAAATGATACTGCTGCTCTCATTTTCCTTCTGAGTCTTCTGATACTTGCTCTACAAGTCTCAAATATAGACTAATTTGTAATTAGGTTTTGAATACACTGTGAAAACCAAAAGGCCAAATCCGGGAGAAGGTTCACTTCGGTGGTTAATAAGTGTTTAGAACAGGAACAAAGAAACACACACACAACGCTACCACATGCACTGAAATCAACCTTTTATAACTTCTGATGTTTTTAAAGAAAGCATGAAGAAACAGGCTGCACACTTACTAATGCAGTGTACTTTAAGCAAATCACACATCCAGAGACTCAAATGTACTGTGACAGAACTGCTTTATGACATGGTGCACACATTCTTTGTACCCAGCTGGAGTGCACCCTGTAGGTGAGACTCTGCAGTAAAAAGGTGTCTATTAAATGGCTGAAAAATAAAGAAACTTCCCTTATTATGTAACAGATGCTGTTTCTGAAAGGGCTTGCTTTTTACTTGATAATTAAAAGTGCAAAAAGAATCATCTTGGTTACAGAAAAACAAGGGAAGAAAAACTAAGGAAGAGACCAGGTTCAAGATTCTCAAGATTGTGAAATTGAGGTGATGAAAAAAAGTGCATCTCTCACAGCTGATGAAAGGAAGAACCAAAAAGATAGTCAAAGGCGTACAGCTAAATCTAACACTCTCTGAATCTTGGCGCTGCAGTTTTCTCTCTACGCCCAAGCATAATAATTTTTAAATAGACTCATTCATGAAGACAGAAAGAATGCCTCTGCGGGTTACAGAGGAGGCATCATTTCCGATGTGTCCTGGAAAGCTGTTTGGGGCTGCTGTTCTCCCCTTACCCCATTTATAAATTAGGCGCAATAAGAGAAGAGCAAAGAACTGGCAATAGGACAATTAAAACTATAGTGTAATATGATTACGTGAATTGGTGTCTCTCTTAAAATACTGTATGAGATTATTTCCAGATTGCTGCTAATGGCAGGTAACGGAAACTACAGGTCAGGGTTGGGGGGAGGACTACTGTATAGTCATTTCAAGGCTGGACGGAGCCTCAGACTTTTAGGGGTCTATGAAGTTTGTAACAGTTCTCTCTGTTAGTTCCATTGTTTCAAAAGTTCAAATGGAAATCTATGGCTTACAATAAGTACTCTCTCTTAACAAATGCACTAGCTACTTTATATGAAGTTTATAAAGAACATAATTAAAAGGCCTATTGATAATGTGACCAGAACTAGCTTTCTAATCCTAGCTTCGCCTTTAACGTATGACTAGACAAGTCACAGGCCTAGTTTCTTTATAAAATGAAGGAATTTAACCAAAAAATTTCAAAGCTCATTATTATACTTTAAAACTAAAGATTGAAATATACTATTCCAACTTAGGATCTGTTTTAATTACAACTTTGTAAGCGTGTTGTCTTTTGCTTATTCCTCAATGTTATTTTACTTAAAGCTCATAGTAAAACATGCAATAAAAAATTACAATGTTATTTTCACAGGGTTATACAATTCACTTTGGAAAGATCAGTTTTATGCTTTTGCTTGCTTATTTCTAGGAATGAATGTGAACTGCTTGCCTGAATGATCTACTTAAGAAAATGTCATTTAAAATACCTCAGCCTAACATGGCATTTTCTATGTAATAGACGCCCATGAATAATTCATTCACTGTTCATTCATTCTTTGTTGACTAATCTGACTTAACCAATACTTAACTCAAACACCAAAGATGATTATTAAAACCATTTTCTATTTTCAAACCCAAAGCAACATGATTTGGAAAGAAAGCTGCCACAATAAAGTCTGTGAGGTAAATTATAACTTACATCAGCTGAATACATAAACAGCTCAATAATGGCTTGTGGATAAGTTTAGTTTTCTTTTGAATTCATAACTGTGAGCGTTGCTACCAGGTTCCTTTTGGCCAATACAAGCAAAATCTTTTCAAATACTTCTGTGATATTTTGAAGCCTAGTCTCAAAACGACTTCAATGTAGATTAAAACTTTGAACTTTCTGCTACCTGATACTTGCTAAAAAAGACCCAGCTGCAAGAAGAAACAATATTTATGGAAGACTGCCTGGGGGATGTATAATTCATCCATTTCCCTAGGCACCATATATTTCATCTTTAGATAAGCTAGACCAAATGCTACATATCTGGACTGCATCATTTTGATTTCTCCCAGACCTGCTTATGCTATCAGCCTGCACTGAGGAACTTTATCATAAAGAAGCCGTGGAATGAATGATTACAGGTAGCCATTACATACACTACATCATACAACACAGTGTCCTTTTATGACGACAGATGAAACTTCTCTCAGGTGTGTGTCCCGAGAAGACCTCTGCTTCTCGAAGCAACTGCCAAGGTGCTATCCCACGGCCACTATAAATCATGTGATCAACTCTGCCTTCCGGTTAGCATCTGCCACGGGGAGCTCATAGCTAAAACTGGCAGCTTACTTAGAGCAAATTACACAGAGCTCTCCAGCAAGCCCTTTGAAGGGTTACCAATTTTAAGCCAAGTTTCACATTATTTCACTTGCCTGGATTTTCAATTCCCTTCCACCCAGTTTTTTAATGTAAGTATATGTTTACCTTCAGATCTTTGTCAGCTGCCTCAGATGCTTTTTGAGACAAGGTAGGGAATTCATAAATTAATAAGCTAACTTGTAGAAAATATACCACAGGCACCTGATTCATACAATATACTGTAGTATCCCAAACGTGGTCTTTTTCTATTGGCAGTCCTTTTTTAAAAATATTCTGGGGAACAATGTCACATTTAACCTTGCAAAAATAATTTCTACCTGGGAGAAAAAAATTTATTTTTTCTTTTCTTAATTATTAGAAATCCCAAAATATACACATACACACACATACATATGCATATATGTCTATTTAAAGTATTTATTTTCAGTAACAGAAGAAAAACTCAAATTTTTATGGGATTCGTGATTTTTTTTTTAATGTGAAAGCTAATATATTGTATTATAAGTTATCTCCTACTGTGAATTATTTTATTCTGTATCCAGACATAAAATGTTCCATATTAATTACATCAACTGAAATAATGTCCAAAAGATATCTTTAAAAATTATTTTATATGCTAACCTATTAATGCTACCTTGTCTATTTTCTCAGGAAAAAAAAGTTTAAATGTACAGTATTTCAAAATGAATATATTCCTTTTGTCTCCTGAGAAAAACCTAAACAGCAATACAATTTAAAAAACATGATTTAGGCAACTGAGAAGGTTAAGGAAGCTTTAACCTAATGATCAGTAAAATACTGCATTAATCAATTAAAAATGTTTTAAAATAATTATTCTTTTCTATTTTCATCTTGTTCTTAAAAAAGTATTTTTTATTCTGAATTTTGTTAGGTCAGTTGAAACACTTTAAGAAAAGGAAAACCACCCAGGCAGCCCTTAAAGAGACAGGACATCATTTATCACCTGCAAAGACAGATTTATAAGAAGAGGGCCCCTTCTGTTCCTTTAAGACTGCAAAACAGATGGGAAGTGAATGGACAGTCAATGGGACAAGAAAACACAGGGGAGGTGCTGCTGCATGTATGTTCCCAGCATAAGAAAGAGGTCAAGATTGTAACTGCATGACTGGGTCCTGGAAAGGGTCTTTCTTCAAGCTGTTACAAAGACAAACGCTGTTCCTCATCCTGCTGTCAAACTGTTATAAATATTGGTTTGTCAAAAGACCTTCAGTGCTGAAGCTTTAAAAAAGAAGCCGTAACAGACAAATGAAATCATGAGAATGATTCTTAAACAGCTCATTAATGTAATTTTAAAAATGAAAGAAAACAATACAAGAACAGAGAATGTAATTCTGATTTACAAACCAAACTAAAATTTATGAAAAATATAGAATTAAAAATGGTAGGCTTTAATAAAGTTGTGAATAAAATGAGATGAAAAACAAATACTAAATACAGTTATATTTATTAAATAATATG
This sequence comes from Solenodon paradoxus, assembly GCA_004363575.1. NCBI lineage: Eukaryota > Metazoa > Chordata > Mammalia > Eulipotyphla > Solenodontidae > Solenodon > Solenodon paradoxus. The sequence goes on along the minus strand of RJWH01001532.1, from coordinate 94,769 downwards.
TTGCATTTAAGACAAGGTATTACCATCACAAGAACTAACTGGTGTTCATGTTTTGTTAGGACGATTTTCTGTCTTAGCTAGTACTCAGAGCAACACTACAAGGGGTATCATCAACACTGGTTCCATAAATCAGAATAAGGCTCAAAGAAATAAGCATAACTTCAGAATTAATTTTATGCATTCACTAATTTAGAAAATCACCTTTGGATTTTTAAAATTAAAAAGTTTACTTTTTTCAATAGAAAAAGAAAATTACAAAATTCAAATAGCAATGAGAGTAAATGTTTATAAAGCCCGATTATCTATTTTTAAGAACGAAACCATTACATATCTTACGACTTAAGGAGACAAATTCATTGCTGTCGATTCTTGATGATTAGTGTAACAAGGAAAGTAGACTCTAAAGCTAACACACACTGAAAATAATATAAAAGAGGATGCCAATTATATTAACTTGGTTAACTACAGTTGTCTACAAGCACAAACTCAAAAGATTAACAATGAACAGAATTTCCAAACAAACATAAAAATAAAATTCTCTAACACCTGGTATGAGTTCCAGCGTTGCCATAAATATTTACGTAACTGGTTAAATCATCTCCCTCAGTGAGCACTGATTTCCCCATCTGAACAATAGGACAATACCTTACAAGGCCCCTATGTCTTTACAAGGCAAATGTGGACAAACAGAACACATTGTATAAAGTGTGAAGCTCTATACAAACCTAAGGGACAGGTACAGAGTTCCAAGCAGGACCTGCACTCCAAAGTGCCAAATGATGCAGTTACATAAGAATACTTTCTATTCCCCAGTGCTGGCCCGGCTCACTGCTGTCTCTGAATTGTCAGCCATCTTGGACAAGACAATTTCAGGAGAAGTGAGAATAAAAGATGACAAAGTTAAGAAGCGAGTGCGTGATTAAAATAGAGGAAGTGGGCAAACATTCTAAGGGTTTTCCAGTGTAAAAGAGCATCAGGATCAAAAGTGCAGTACAAGGAAGACTCAGCCCAGTATTTTCAGATGGGGAGGACATGCACGTCTTTGAAAACAAGGAAAGATGCTGAGCGCACGGTGCACAGACGTGGACCAGCGTTCTGGATACACATCGGCATTAGCGTCCCCAGGAGAGTGAATTTCAGGACGTGTTATGCTACAACAGAGCCCTTGAAAACCTATCTATTCAGAATAACCGGCACAATGGGCTTTATTTTTACTAATGCTGCTTATTCTGAAATACGTGTATATGAAGAAGAGAAAGAGAACCCAGTCTACTCTGATAGATGAGAAACCAGAAATAAGAACAATGACAATGAACTGAAGATCTGGGGGGCAGAAGAGGAGGCCATTCTAAGGTGTCTTCATAAAATGTGCTGCAGAAGTGGGACAGAAATTAGATCCCCAAGACAACATTCAATAATGTGTGTGACTGCAGTGTCGGAGCGGTTATCTCTGGGCAGCAACAACTGTCCTAAACACTGTGACATCTCGACTTTCTAATCTTCTGCAATGAACACTATAATTCTGTAATAACTAAAAGGACTAAAACGAAAATAGCTAAAATTCTGGAATGTATTTGATGAAGACAAGTACAATGTGTACCTACGACTTACTGAGTTCTTTGACGCAAAGAGAGCTAAATGAAGTTAATAATAGCAAACCCTCACCTACAACACAAAATACCAACACTAGGGAACAGATGAAACAGTGGCGCTAACAGAAATTAAAATGGACACCCTACACGACAGGTAACAAGGAAGCAGAGAAAAACCATGCTATTAAATGGGTTGCATAGACTTCAAAACTTCACCAACTGCAGGAAGATTTCAGATTATTCACAAATGACAGATCAGTGACGGGTAGTTGCTGAAGAAGGGGATGCAGAGTGACTCCCACACCACAACAAATGAGTACAACGTGGTGCCATGAAATGGCTTCTGGTGTCACAATCACCGAAAGGTTACTTGGGAAAATATTCTGTCACATTTATGATGGATCATATCATTTACTTGCTTGTCATTTCTGTGAATATGATCATTCAGAATAAGAAGTTTCTGAAGTAATTCTGCATTGCTTCCTTTTGGGGGGAAACAGCTTAAAAATTCATTTTGTCCTCCCTTCTTTCAACTACCCTGAGAACCCCAGGAGATTACAGCTTTGCCAATTTTTCAAGATCCTTCTCTTTTTAAAAAAATCTGTATTTTTTATTTTATTTTTATATACTATTTCACAAGCCAATTGACTGTTTTGTAATTAATATTCAGTGACTAGATGCCATATTTTTCCATCTTAGAAATGGAGCAAATACCATAATATCAAAATTAAAAAAACAAAACAAAAAGTTAATCTCAAGTTTAAAAGGTATTTTATTCTAAAACTCTTCGCTGAGGAAGTGGTAAGCATTATTGGGAAAGGGAAAAGTCTGAATTTTGAGCTGTAAATACATGAATCAACATTTTTATATATAATTACAAACACAAAAACACATATCACAATAACATAAATAAAGCCTACTTTAAAATTATAAATAAAAAATTCAATCCATAAATTATTGACGACCGTTCATTTTTATTTTTACTTTTAATCAGTTAATATATGAGTTTAAAGGAAAAGAGTATACCTGCTAGTAAGACACTGTATAAGATCACAGAGAGGTGATCTTTTAATTTCGTACAAATTCATCAATAGCCTTCAATGTTGACTTTATAAGACAGACTGAAGGCCATGAAAAATGTGCTTGAGTCTACAAGCCCTGTTCTGAGCCCGGATTCTCACATCAATAACCAGGAGCACAGCACTCAGGATGCAGGCTCATCCTGTGGAATTCTGCGTGGAAATACTTACTTCCCCAACGCAGAGGATCTCCCTGGGGATCACCGAGTCTGTGTGTCAAACCGTCTCGCCCCGGGTCTGTCTCCCTCTCTCTTTCTGCTTTCCACAGCACAGTCTGTCATCTCCGCAGACTCCAGGTGAACGTAATCCTCACCATCTTCTCTAGCTGTTTTATTTTGTCAATTTCACCTTACTATGAAAAACATTCTTTCACAAAGGCAGAATTTAAAATCCAATTACTTTTACCCTGTAAAGATACCGTAAAGAACTCAAGTAATGATCTACTTATTCTGCAGTGAAGAGAAACATTTTAATCTTCTCATTTTTCAAATATACACATTTCTAGTAATAACCAATGCAAAAAGTACACGACCACCAAAGAGAATGAAAACATTCGAATCAACTTACAAACATCTAATAAACATCCCGAAAGGGTTTTGGTGAATTGAGTGGATCGGCAATTAGGAAATCACCGGTGACCTAGAAAGAAGAGGCTTTGCTGGGGATGAAAGCAGACGGAAGATGCTAACCAGGGAGCAGACGAATGTCGAGCAGACACAAGCGCCCGAGCATGGGGGAGAGGTGATGCTCACTTTCGGGTGGGACCAGAGGAAGAAAGAATCCTGAAGACACGGAGAGTTCGCTTCCTGCTCCGCTCTTCAATGTAAAGAGGAGGCTCTAGAAAGAGTCTGTGAAAAGGTCATGATCAAACAGCCACCGAGTCTGCACACTACATGGCACACAGGGTGGGGAAATTCATGAAAAGAGCCCAGTCATAACACACATGGCAATTTTGTTTCCTTAACTCGGTGGTTCTGGTTGCTGACAGCTGTTGCCTGTGGTGAGAACTCTGCCTTTTGCTCGGCTGAACACTGGCAGCACCTCCCTAAGGCGTTTAAACACTGGAGGAAGATAAAGTAAGTACGGAGGAAAATGGAAGACCAGGTGATTACTCTAGATTATTATCTACAAGAGAGTACAGTGAGACAGAAGAAAAAAAGGACACTAAGTGAAAAGACTGCTTAGAAATGAGCCAGAAGCTGGGAGAGGGGCACTGAGGTCCTAGAGTGACGCCGAAGACACACCGGACCCGTACTTCGAGATACATGCTGGGGGATCATGGTCTTTGCAGCTGCTTTCTCTCCAGGGCACCCTACTGGACTCAGAGTGACTGCTTTTTATCATTTGTTTTTCCCTTTTTGAATCCTCTGTGGGCTAGGAGTTGCCTTGATGCCGCCCTCTTTCAGTGCCTTTAAAACTCACTTTCTTTGGTTACAGCTACAGAAACAAAAAAGTGAACCTGCTACTATCGATACATCCTTAACCCCCATACAGATTATCGGACTATTCAAAGTTAGTATCATCTTAAAATTCAGAAAATGACAAGTTGTGTTGTTGTGACTAGAAAGAATTCTACAGTGCCGGTGCGGGGGAAGGAGGGGAGGTGCTGGTGGGGGGGAGGTGCTGGTGGGGGGGGAGGTGCTGGTGCGGGGCCACAGTCAGCGTGGAGACTCGTCAAAAATACAAAAATACGCAGGCCAGCACCCGGCCCTGGGAGAAGACTCCCTTCTCCATAAGGGGCCAGATTCTGAGTATCATAATCTTTTGAGGATGATTCCAGTCTCTCACTACTTCATGCCCCCAATTTCCATGCCCTGACCCTCAAGGATATGGCAGGTACAGGAGAAGTTTAAGAATGGGGAGTGATGAATGGAAATAAAATTCAAGAGTATCTTGACACTTTTCTAAATGATGAATAACAAAATCATTCTGGCTGGGATTTATATCAAAATATTTTCTGACTACTCGCTTCAAGTTTTAATGTGACATGAAAACATTCTTCAAACAAGCCAATAGGTTAAAATTAGGCTTGGAGTTGACGAAAGGGTCTTTTTAGATTTGATCAGCTATGTTCCATTGCTCTTCTGGCCCTAAATTTCAGAATAGCAATACTGGATCATTTTGCCCCTTTCTATCACTAGGATTTCAAAACATGCCAGCACATTCATCATGAAGAACCCAATATATTTTCTGAATAAAAATGACGTCTGCTACTGACTATCTGGTAACTCAGAGAAAAAGAACATTTCTAAGGTTTAGAGTCAAAAGTGAATTCCATGCACATTACAACACAAAGCTTGCATCTTTGCTCCTTTCTAATTATCCCAAGAAAGCATACGTGGAAAGTGAAGACACAAAGACAGCCCCAACAGCATTGTATCCTCCCAGGAGAAACAAACTTTACGTTTCCAGAAACAATTGCTGGCTGTCTGGGAGATGCTCAGGCATCAAACAATAAAGAACCGTCAACAGAGGCAAGCGGCCGAGCACGCTGCTGCGACTCCCACTCTAATCCCCCGCCAACTCCAGTAAAAAGGCCAGCTGTTGCCACCTCGCGTAGGGAGTCAGCAGAGCAAATTAACCGCGGGAGAGTAAAGCTGCGGATATTGGAAAATTCTAATTTACCAGCCCCTTTAAGCGACACTGTTTTTAACATTCAGGACATCAAGCTGTATCAGCAACATAAGCCTGCTGAACGGCAGTCCAAGCAAAGAAGCTTATCACTGCTTTCACTTTTCATTGGTAAATGAGATATATTCAGCTTTGACTGAAGCACTTCTAAAGATATTCATAAAGGGGACAAGAAACATGAAGAAATACAGCGGAACTTGGAAACCATTTCAACACTTCTAGTCGAGTTCAAGAAAAGCCTAGGTTGAGAATAACAGCCATTATGGTCCATTACAAATTCTGTATCTGTTACAGATGGACCTTAAGCCCTAAAGCATGAACACACCATACTGAATAGCTGTCTCTGAATTTTGGGACAAGGTAGATACCACCTAACTAGAGTGGAATTCAACAGTACACGTGCAGACATGGTTACAAGACAAATAAAAGTAAAGTACTTCCTTCGATCTGTTTAAGAGTTCTTGGATATACTTCACCCTTCCTTTACCCGGATGATCTAGTTTGACCAACACTTTCATATAGTCTGAAAGTTTAAATTCCAAAGCTTTTTCTCTTGTACAAAGTACACAGGATGATAACACTGTCACTCATGATCACCAGCAATAGATAACGTCTTTCTGACCCATTCCTTGAAGGACACTGTTAACTACGGAGGCTTCCAAATGTAAATGACCATTTTATGTAACTATTTTCCAGTGGCTTTAAGTTTTTCTCAGATTAGTTTGGCAGCGTGCCCTGGTGGGGGGTGGAGGGGGTTGCAGTTCACATACATCCCAAAGTCCCAGGTTCACATCCCGAACCTGCTGGGAACAACCAAGATGAAAAACTAAATGAACTGACTAAAGTGTTGCTTTTCCTCTCTCCTCCTGCCGCCTCTGCTTTCTTTCATTCCTGCCTGCACCTTTCCTGTAAAAAAAAAGTTTGCACAAATCATGGCTGTAACACTCATTACCTATATGCTTCTTGGTCTCCATTTCTTTATCCACTAGAGCTGTAACTGGGCTTCTGAGAATGCTTGTGAAGTATGTAACCTACCATGTGGTACAGGAAAAAATTCAAATATTAACTCACATTAATAGTTTCAAATTTTGATAAAAAAATGAAAAAAGGAAGGAGAGACTGTAGATCTGATCTGACTAATGCCCTTAATTCTTGACATCAATTTGATTATGTATAATAATCAGAGAATAAAAAGTGTAACTTGTGTTTCATAAACGAAACTCTATCGTGCTCTATTTTGAAATACAGTGAAAACTGTTGCTTGCCTTCCTTTCTCTAAATTCCATCCAGCAACACACGGCCCTCTAATCGAACGTGCTCTCCGGCAAGTCTGATCTCTGTCTGGCTAGCAGTGTCCCTGACGACACTCCCCAGAGTCAGGCTAAGACAGACAGGGAGGAAAAGCACTCTCCAGATTCTTTTCCAGCCCCAGGGCGCCGAGGAAGCAGAGAGGCATGTGGAGCACTGGCTTCCGAGAATACCCGTTGGTACATTAACGACCGTAATTCTCTATGTCCAAAAAGCAGCAAGTCATTTCAAGGCGATCACATGACTATTTTCTCAGGAAAACCACCTGGAGAACATAGCTTGGCTTGGCAGTACACAAATTTGTATTAGTAATGCACTTTTAAAAAATAAACTGGGAGTAGAACATGATAAGTTTACACAAAGCTCCATTATAAAGCATGAGAAAAAAATACTGCTTTTTAATCTGTTAAAAATGTATATGCTGGCAAAACGCACTGAAGTATTTCACTGCCTGATAGCTGTGTGCTGAGAAATCCAGTACTAATTTAACATACAATTATGAATCAGGGACTTCCGAATGTTTTTTGAACTAATTCTAACAGTCCTATGCAATACTTATTATATTAGTTATTTTATGAAGAAGGTAAGGCTCTGGGAGATGCTCTGCATAAGATAACACAGCTAGTAAATGCCGGCTCACACTTAAATCCAGATCTGTAAAGAGCACAGACTTCACCGTACTGCCAAAGCAGCAAGCAAAACTAAAAGAAAAGCAACGGAATATGAAAATAAAAGTTAAAATGATATGCTTCAAAAGATTACTGTGGTGTAATCTACGGACATGCCAAGGACCAGAGTTGCCACCCAGACCCGAAGGGAACAACACAACGAACAACTATCTAAGCAAGATAAATGCTTCTTTCTCCTCTCTCTTTTCTGCCTGCCGCCTGCTCACCTTCACTCCCGCCTGAACCTTTCTTTAGGGGGAAAAAAACAAAGATTATCAAGACAAAAAAGGAAGCGAAAGAAACCAAGAGCTCAGATAACAGAGGGAAGCGGGAGAAAGAGGTGCCGGGCGGCGCAGGCCCCGGGCATGAAACAGGAGGACACGCCGTTTTCTTTGGGACAGTCCAGTGACTGTTATAGTACAGACATTCAGCTTAGAAACGCTTCTCAAATTGGAAGAACTTTTTTCTAGTCAGGGTCTGCTTTCTTTTAGGTATCAGAAAACTGAAATAAGGAAAACTTACAAAGTTCAAACCACCAGTATTTTTATTTCATAATATTAATCTTTCACTGATTCGCCTAGATTCGCGAAGGTCTAAGTAAATGTCAGTGAGCCACCCAAACAACTGACAGCCAGAAACCTTGTGGCATCCAAGAAAGAACCAAACAGCCCCCCAAGTGACAAAGTGAGTAGCAGGAGCAGCCCCGGCTGGAGGCGAGGCGGGGCGAGGGGAAGGGAGCCGGGCTGGTGGAGCTCAAGGCCGACAGGCTCCGGCGGGCGTGGGCCTGCCTCAGCAGTGGGGACTATCGTGGAGGGCTGTGGTGCAGGGTCCTGGAGCCCAAGTAAACGAAGAGGGTGTCCCCACAAAAGTGTGGCCTGGCTTCCGATGAGGGGGCCTCCGTGCGCAGGGTGGGAGGGGCCGGTAGGAAGTGTGGGAGCGTCAGCTCCTAAAAGGCCTCTGTGAAGGGGCAAACGGCAAGGCAAAGCCTTGGTGAGTCTACGGGTGTCAACACAGGGGGAAGCACTGTGGGGTGGCCGGACGGGGCTGACACCCGACTGGGTGAGAAGGGTATCTGCACAGCTTCATGTTCGGTTCCACAGACGCCTGGGCAAAATAAGCAAATGTATTACTGGGAGATAGATTTCTGGGGTATTATATGGAAAAAAGGAAAAACGGAGCATGAACCCTGCGCTACTGAATTAAAGTGGGAAGTATGAGTGTCAATCACGGCTTTCAGCAGAAACAGCATATACACACATACCAGGGCTAGAGATGCAAACGTCCGCACGCACACAGGCTATTTCTTCTCCAGCTCTTTCACAGAGGGGTACGGCATTGGTCATAGTTCAATGACCATGAGCACATCTAGTTCCCGGATCTTGATTTCTAGACACCGTCCTTCAGAGAGGAGTTGGCTGGAGCAAGCATCAGCATGGAAGACCTTGGTAAGGGGAAGGACAGCGCTAAGCCAGCAAATGAAAGAGGACGGGTCTAGGAATCAGCGTGAACCCTGATGGCGGCGGCTGCAGTGTGGCTGCAGGAGAAAAGACTCGTTTCTAAGAAACTCGTGTTAAAGGACTTGGAAGTGATGGGGCTTCCGGCCAGCAATTAATCCTCAGAGAGTTCAGGGGGGCGAGTTCTTTAGACACACTTGTAACTTTTCAATAAATCTGAGACGAAATGGATGAACAAACACATGGAAACGAGGACGGCGCAGTGGCACTAGGAGGAGGACAGGAGGAACTTACTGAGGTCTTCAGCCAGCTGAACTCGTTTACCAGTCAGCAATTTAACTTTCTTCTGGCCATCTTCAGCAAAATCTTCCAAAACCTCCTTGACGTTTTTCTCTAATCGTCTAACTGTTCAAAATAAAAATAAACAAAAAACTGAGGAGCAGTGATTTTAAGAGTGCAGAAGGATGATAAAAACAGTAACACATAAAGAGCTGTTCTTATTTTTATCATGATAGATCTATTGGTAAGCATTTCTCGTGGTTACAGGGAGAATTTCGATCCGTCATGTAGTGCTTTTATCAACATGAAACTGACACACATTCTCAGAGAAAGTCATATTCTCATGCTCTGACAATTTAATGGAAGTAGCGATGTCCCCAAAAATGAGCTGACGTTTAGCAGTCACTTCTAACAGCTTTTGTGTAATGGAGATTCCTTATGTGGGTTCCATCACCCATCTCTTTCAATTATAATTCATTTTCATCAATATTTTAAGAACAAATAATAAATTTTAGCTTTTTAAGGAATTATTTTAGCATTCTTCTATTAAAAATGGATGTTACCACTCATTTCTGATGTCAAAATTAGAAAGTGGTCCCTTCGTGGCTTACCTTCAGTGTTTGTAAGCTGCTGCCTTAAAGTATTTGCAGTGATGGCTAGCATGCGCTGTATTCGCCAAAACAGGACCACATCATTGCATTCCAACTGAAATATTAGGTCAGTAAGATTACCAGATGAAAATTTAATAAGATGAATGTCATGACCATAAACACACACGACTATTAGAATACTGAAAGCCTAAGTTTTAATTTTAAAAAACCTCTACATGAATTTACCTAATATATACATTTCAGTTAGAGAGAGAAGTTACTGAATCTTTTCTGCACAGGACCTGCCAATCCGCCCACACCCATACAGCTCTGCTCGGTTCCAGTGACAAAGCAACTGAACTTGGGATGAAGAGAATTTCACTGCAGTACATACAGAAGCAGAAACCATGCAAGAGCCTTAATCTGTACTTTATTTCAACTAACACTCATTATCTTAAATAACATGATTAGATCACCCTCCTTGCTTTAAATGTGCAGGCATGCCATTTTTGAAATCCAGCTGTCTATGAAAATAAATTAATGATAATTTTTAAAAGAAGCTTATTCTGTAGAGAGATCTCATCAAGACATAAAAGTATAAAAGAAACTTGCCACTTTTTACATAGGTGCATTTAAATACCAGTATCACTTAAGCTTCTGAAAACTCAAAGGAAAAGCATTTAGGGATCTCAAGTAAGATCACTGATGAACAGAATTCTTCAGAAGGATAATTTAAAAAGCATTCTGCTTGTAAAAAATGCTCATAATACAGAAGCCTGCTGCCACCTAGGGGATGCTTTGTGAAATGTAACATAAACTACAATGGTCTATTCAAAAGCGTTTCCAGAATGATCTAAAACTCGGTTTTAGCCATACACAGGTACACACCTACACAGCATACACACAGACAGACTAAAACAGTGAATAGAAAGATGTGAATAGAAATACATAAAAATGTTAGCTAAAATACTTCTAGGTCAGAGCATTTTAGATGACTAATATCCTTTTGTTTTTCGGTTTTATTTCAACATTTACTTTCCACGTTGGAATGCATTACCTTCTATCACATAATTCTTAAAAATGTTTTTACCTGTCTCACTGCCAATTAGTACACATGATCTCACAGGCACTGGAATGATGTACATGTAAGATGCAGCTACTACGGAAGAGGCAAATACGTTTGCAAAGAGTAGGTTACTCTTTACAAATCACGTACATATTTTTCTAGAAAACCAAAGGCTTGAACATTAACGCTAAAGTTAAAGTTTACCTGTGAGCGTTTAAACAACCATCACTAAAAAACACATCTTATTTTGGAATCCTTACCTCAGAATCTACAAAATGCCGTTGGTAGTAATAAAAGCCTCTTCGACAAAGGTTACAATGGTTTAGAGCTGTTTTTAAGAAATGTCGTCTATAAACTTGGTGCCAAGTATCCTTAATCTAAATGAAGAAAAAAAGCAAAGACAAAAGAGTTATTATAGTTTGATCAAACACATTCTGAAAAGTCAGACACAAAGTTATTTAAAAAAAAAATTAATTTAAACCAATGGCAATGTTGTTATTCTACCAACTTTTTAAATTCATTTTCATTTTTTGCTAAGACAAAAATTCAGTTTACTCTGACCCCTCACCAGTTAACTTCAGAATCTGCAGCATTTTAGAAAGTATTGTTATTATATTCAAAGAGTGATGTCACAGAGTAGATGAGGTGATTATCTGTCCTTAATTTAGACAAGGTAAAAAGGCTGAGAGCGTATATAAGGACAGAGTTACGATTAGGAAACTGCTCTTAAGTCGCTTCCATCAACCCAGCAATACCTCCTTCCTGATTCTTAAATCTCACTGTTACCACAGCAATCTGAGCCCCCCTACCTCGTATCGCAAGTCTAGTCTGTTGAGCGCACAGTTCTCTCATATCATCTTTCCTTCAAGTGCAATAATAATACTGTTACGTAGAGCACTGATCATCAGCATCATTTGATAGCTGAGAAAAATGGGGCTTAGAAAGATTACATCCATTACTAAGGGTACTGTTATTAGCTAATGGACTAGAACTATACTAGAATTAACATCTCTGGATACCTAGCCCATCCCTTATGCTATTTAATAGTTTCGTATCCTGAACAAAGTGTCTCTTAGAGAAAATCTGAGATATTCTAGCTCACGAAGAGTAATTAAGATAAACTGTCGTGCCCTGGTGGCTCAGTGGTTAAGCCTGCAGCTCTGGATGGCGCAGTCCACACAAAAGCTCAAGGTTCGAGGCCTAGGAGTGGGGGTGGGGTGGGGAAAACCAATATGGACAGACACCACTTCTCTCTTCCGGCCTGTCTGCCTCTTCCTCTAAATACGTAAACAATTCCTTAAGAAAAGGAAGTAATTAAAATGTATAGCTAATCCGTATCTTAAAATACAGGTAAGATCAATCCTACTGTATTAACCAAGTATCAACACTTACAGTCATAGAAAGTTTAAAACTCTCAAACTGCATACAACTTGTTGCTAAGAATTAGGCCCCAACATGGATAAACTAAATCTATATTCACCTAGTAATTTCATGTAATCATTAGTTTTAATTTCATTTTCAATTTATAAATAATGTCACACACATTAACGGTTTAACTGCATTGAGTTTTTCTTCTTCTTTTCTTGTTCTGACCTCTGATGAAATTTAAAAATAAGTATATATATTCATTTCTCCAGTGCAGAAACATAAAGAGCAAACCATCTTTAACAGAATTTATGTGTGGCTCTGAAATCTCTTATATGATTGCTTTCCCCACTGGAATTACTTTTCTAATTGGATCCAGAAGTAATCTAAATTATAACTATTTTTTATCCTTATTAAGTCAGGAAAAATAAGATAAAACCCAAAGTCCTCATCCAATTTAATAAAAATATAATATTCTTAATTTTTCTAAATCTACTCAGACCTGCTTGAAGGTACATTCAATTAAAAATACACATATTTAAAAGTAAGCCATATTTAAGCAGAAATTCTACTTGGCGATCTAAAGCAGAGTAGTGTGGTGCAAAGACCTGGGTGGGTTTCGACCCCATTTGCCGGAAATAGCTGCTCAACTTGCCCAAGAACTTTCCTTTTCTACATGTCAATATCCCCACTTCCAATTTAGAGTATCACATTAAAAAAACAATACTGAGAATAAAATCTCTCTTAACACCATTACATGCCTGCTCTTACTGTCAGCAAAAGTGCACATGATTCAAGTCAAATTGAGCAGTTTACATATTAAGTAACACATTAGAAGTAGTCATCTCTTTCTGCAGAAAACAAAGAAAGAGGAAGCAAGCCCACGCTTTCCAGCCCATTTGTTACCAAGCTCGGGTCGACTTCCACTCCTCGGGACTCCAGGTTCTTGCGGACTGTGGTGATCTCATCACTTGCGAGATAAGCTGGGTGCTCCTCGTTACATTTCAGCATCTTCTCCAGCTCGTTCTTGGTTTCATTGTGAACACACTTGAGAGGTTTAAAAAAAGCCTGTGTTTAGATGGTTCACGACTGGGGGGCACATTTGTACAAATAGTCCCAATTCTAATAAATCTACTCTCCTGCACAACAGGTGAGGAAGTTCACTCACAATCAAAAAGAACAGTGCCCTGGCTTACGAACGCAGGGCAACTGGCTTATGAATGCTGGACTTGAGAGAGACAGGAAAAGGGGAATCAGCCGTGTCTGCTACACTTTGCTTAGTGGAAATGTTTACTGCTGAAATGACAGCACCCAGCACCTACTATGACTTTCCTTCTTGACTAGATTATGATTTCCATCTAGGAAAAAAGCACCCTATTGGCCAAGCATATTGGAAGAGATAACTTCCTATAAATGTCTCATATCTAAGAACTAAGATTACTGTGTGTTGGCATCTGCTGACATATTTCTCTTCTGATAAATTAAATGTGACATTCAGTTTCATGTTTTAAAGCCTTTGCACTAGAAATAATGCTTTAGACTGCTTCTGCGAGGAATCTGTGATTCTTATATCCACTTCTAGTCACGTCTATACTGCCTTATAATCTCTTCACCAGAGGAGGAAAATACACACAGCCAGTGATTAAGTTTGAAAATAAGATTCTTTTATGTTGTCAAATTAAGCTTATCATTTCATCTTTAAGTCCTTCTTTCGAAATCACATGGTAAAAGAAAGTAACCTCAAATTCAAATAGGTCAAATCATGCTATTTCAAGAAGTTGAAATGTATATTTGCTGTAGTTAAACAAGTTATTACTGTAGCACTTTGCTAAACTGGACCCAGCTATGGAATCTGATTTTTATACAGGAATAACAGCTGAATACAAATAACTGGCTTGAAATACTAATAAATAATCTCTGAGAAGAAGACATTTCAGACACGTTATTACTTAGTAAAGAGAAGTTCTACTGTTTTCCTTTAACATCTGCTTTTTGGTCTGGGGTAGGAAGGAAATCTCAAATTACCGTATTTCCCATCTCTTCCTGTCCTGTTTTCACCTCCTCCTCTCCCCCGGCCCCACTCCCTCGCTCCCTGGTCTCCAGGAGACCCTATTCTGCTATCTGTCCTGACCAAGAGCCCATGAGCTCAGTTCGGAGAAGGTGAGACTGCTTCAAAGGGATAGATTTTTCCTCGAAAGCTAAGGAAACAGCCACACACCAGCACAAGCCAGCATTAAGAGCAGGGTTTCTCATCTTTAACACCAATCTGAAGTATCTTTTCTTCCTAAATCTGGTCACTCAAGGACAAAAGGGATTGTGGCACAGTATCTAAAGTTACCATCTGAGACCTGGGAGACTCTCAACTCTTCTAGATCTGTTTCTCATGTAACCTCCAGAGATGAGGTCTAGAACAGTTGTTTTCAGCTGGGAGGGGAGGGTTATAAAGGTTACAGAGGAGAACTTGAGTCTGACATGAAGCTTTGTTTTGAAAGAGAAAACAAGACATACACACACAAACGTCTCCTGAGAAGGTTCTTAAACCTACCCTCTACACTCCAAATGAGGGCCTCTGTTACAGTCACCGGGTCTTCACATGCCGCCAGCACCGAACCTTGGGAAGGCTCTTCTCTGAGGTTCCCCGAGCCCTCTTCTAGGCTACAGACCTTGCATTGACCTTAAAACTAATTCTGCTGCGTTTCCCTAGGGGATCCTCTATGGGTTCAAATCCTTGAGAAAAGTAACTTACAACCAAGAATCACTGCTTTCCAAGAGTGTCTGCCAAAGCTCTTTTACCACTGGCTGTGGAGGCAAGTTCTGCCTTTATAGATCATTTGGCCTAATTCCACTCAGCTATGAAGTCAGACATCATTTTCCTTTAGAGTTCAGCTGTTGCACACCCGTTCTTTCCAATCAATGCCTCTTCCTGTCTCAAACTCAGACACCTGTGAGAGATCCCCTGGGAGGTGTCTTCTCACAGACCTCCTCCCGAAGTGCATCAGTAGAGGACAGGTGACTGAAGCACATGCTGAGCAAAGGAATCACCAGCCACTAACTCTGCACTTCCTTCTGTCTCATAATCACTTGTGTTTTCCTGAAAAATGCTAATGGAGAAAAAAAAGAGAAGACTATACCCTTTCACTATTTCAGGACAAACTGAGATTCACACCTAAAAAAGAGCTTATAGAACAAGATGCATGAGTCTAGAAATAGTAAGGTGTTGGCTCTATCATTTAACTATCTAGAATGAAAACGACAATAAAATAAGGACTAGAAATGATAAATTATTAGGTATTTTTTTCTTCTCTTCACTCTTTTATTGAAGGAATAAAGCATGAATGAGACAGTGGTGTAAGACTGAATGAGGGTTGGAGGGTGGAAGCCGTAATAATAAGGAAGGAATAAAAAGTGGTGGAAGTGAGGCTTGGGGACTTTAGTAAAGATTCACAAATGTTTCTTAAACAAGTGGATTCGACCATACCACTTCTGGCTTGAATTCTTACATTATTTTGAGGAAAGAGTAAAATAATTTCAAATTGAATAAGCTACATGAATAGAATAAGGACAAAAAATAGCTTTCATTCTAATCACAGTTGTTGTAAATCCTCTGAAATTCCTATCATTTTTTCCTCTGTTCATAACTTTAATCTTTATTTCTACCTCAACAGAGAACTGAAATAATAGCCATTAACCAAAAAAGGACCATGTTTTATCTTTTCTTTGTAACAATAAAGATCATCAACAAATTGTTTATTCTAAAGATTTATTTTATACATAAGAAGCCAATCCAACACATAAAATTCTTAAGATTGGTCTAGAGGTATAAAAGGTTATACTTTAGTGCTTGAATTAGAATGGACACAATTATATCATCATAAAACCAGAAACTGGTTAGATTTTACCTGTTCTTGGGTCCGATTCTTCCAGTATAACCACCTCTTTTTCCAATCTGGACCTATCATGTTTTCAATTGTACTTTCAGCTAGAAAAATGTTTAAAAATACTTTCAATTCATCAAGAACACCAAATACATAAATTATAACTTAACATAATAGTCTTGCTTTCTTAACTACTTCAAAGTATTCTATGAACAGAAAGTCAATTGAAATAAAGAAAAAAATTAAACGATAGTACATATTTAAGAAATTAATTATACATGTCTGGAATCTATGAAAAATAGTTGCTTATAAACTTTCTTTAAGTATAGCAGCAAACGTTGAGTCTGAGTTACAGCTGTTTAGACTACGAGTACATATAAATATGTGTCCAATGTAGTCAATATTTTGCGTATTTACAAGCAGTTGCCTGAGCTATTCTACAAATAATATCCAACCATAGCATCAACGACATTGAAATACGAATTTAGTTTTTAAAGTGCTCACTGACAGTGGATGAGTCCTTTACTTCTGGGTGCACTCAAAACCCAACAACCCACAGCCCTACTCACTATCCTTGAGACGAGCCTGAAGAGCCTCTTCCATGAAATAAATGGCTGCATCCCACTGCTGTTTATCAGATATGGACCGGTCTTCTAAAGCATTGTGCTGAATAACCCTCTGAAACACCGAGGAAAGAAAAAGAGCTAGTTTGATTTATGTCTTATCATTTTAATAATTTTACTCAAATAGATAGCTAAGCAAACATAACAGATGCATCTAAAATACCATAAAATGATCCTCCACACACACAAATGCAGGAGTTCCTATTATCCGCCTGTGTAGTAAAAAATAGTCGATTGTCTCCTACCCCAAATCAAATGAGCAGACGACCTCTAAGATAAAAAAACATATACGCATTCAACTACAGAAAACCCACCACCCAGAGCCCTAGCATTCTGGAGTCAGTCGTTTAAATCATCTCCACCTCTTCTTTTTACCATATGACACACGTCAGCACTTTCAAAACAGAGACAACAATGATAATCATTGTCTCAGGAAGAGAACGAGGCACTTAACAAGAATGCATATGGTTTTCAAATATGAAATCAAACATTTGAAAATAAAATTATGGTTATGTCTAATCCACCATGAGACAGGCATTTTCCTAGAAAACTGCTCCATCGTATAACCCTCCAGTGCCTCTCAGAACGGTCTGAGCAGAGCAGGGGCTTCAGACGTCTAATTCTGCGGTAAAGAGAACAGTCTACATAAATATAGACTTATCAGGTGGTGAAGTCAGGAGCCAGGCTTTGTAGCTGCCAGTGACAGTAAGACTGCTTAATAATTAAATTCAGTGCTGCTTACAGAAGACCCAGCAGAGCTCCTGGCACTGTAAGCTTTCAGCACATGCAGCTGGCACTAAGAGTGCAGGAGTCTAACATTTCATGACTCAAATCTACTGACAATCTATGTATCTAATTCCTTTCATTACCAGGAGGGTAAAATGGGAAGCAGTTATCCGTAGTTCAGGCTCATATAATGGCTAGTGGAAGTTTATAGAAGCCTGTTTACTGCAAAGTTGTGTGTGTGTGTGTGTGTGGTGTCTGTGTGTGCTGTGCGTGTATGTGTTTCCTGAAATGACACCCAAGGAAGAAATAGCAGTGGGCAGCTTTACAGGGGCAGAGAAATGTTGAAGGGCTGACTACAGATCATAAATCCCTTTCTTTCCTTCACTATTTAAAATGTGGGATCTACAGTCTCCTATAAAAAAGCATCAGTTTGAGAAATGAGAGAAACATGAGGCTGACACCCTGATGCACAAACGACATACCAAGCTGTCCTCCGCGAAGTCATTCCACTTGTGGCGTTTAACACTTTCTTCCTTAACAGCCTCTTTGAGTTTGTCGAAGATGTCGTCATGCTCTTTTCCCTTTGGTTCGGTCATGAAGCGGGAAAACTCTTCCTGCAGGGTCTCCCAGGCAACCTAGAATTATGTGAAAGAAAACAAGCTGTGTTTATACTACATATTCTTATTTAATGGGTATGGAGAATGACGTGCACATTCAAGCCAAAGTGAGGTCATACATCAGCTTATCAGAAAATATGCACGAAACCACATTTTTGAAAAGGACAGCAAATGGCAGTTGTGGCCTGGGGCTTTTGCACTGGTAGCTAGTGAGGTCAATTTTGGCCTCCTGATATACTGCTAGACACTTAGAGAATTTTAAATTTACATTTAAATTTTAAACTGAAAAATAAGTTGCCATCATTTAACAACTGAGTCTCTCTCAAACGCATGTTTCCAGGGGCTCTGGCCCACCTGGCAGCACCGGCCGCTGCTGGAGCAGCCAGCCACCAGGTTTACTTCGCTTAGTTACTTCATCCTGATTTGCAGTCTTCTAGACTGCATGAAGTCGAACTATCTTAATGATTCAGTTCTTCACATCTGTGCCTTTAAGCAAATATATAAACAATCCAAATATATGAAATATGCTTTCAAATATAGCTGATCATTATTCAGTCTTGACTTACAGCCAATCCTGACTACCTGAACAGTGAAAGGAAAAGGAGTATTGTCTAAAGTAATTAAGAACTATGATTCAGTGTTGGATTTTATATTTAGCCTTCTTTATTAAACATGAAGAAATTACGGCACAAAGAAACGTGACTGTCTGGTGTTTCTGACCTTCACCAGGTCCAGGTTTTTCAACCACACCTAGGCCTGAGGGGAAACGGGCCCTTTTTTATGACCACTCCCAGTGCCTGAACCTCAGGTTATGAAAAAACCCTCCCATGCCACAGGCTTAGAAGCATGTCAGCACCGGCAGCAGGGAGAGTGAGTGAAGAGGCGGCGGCAGCTTTCAATCCTTTAGGGGTCAGTGTGTGGTGGATGAGCAGGGCAGCGGTGTGCAGCTTACGAGGGAGGCTGTCAGACAGACTCCTTCGAGAAGTCCGAGGAAGCTGAGGACAGTGTGGAAGCTGCATGAGAGGAGGTGACAGTCCTGAACCATTAGGAAGGCACATTCTGAATGGAAGGTAGGTTTGCAAAGGCAAACTGATTTTTAATATTTATTCTAAATTTGTGAGCGACCTCACACAGAAGCACAGGACACAGATGCCCAGCTAGGACGATCATTCTTCGTAGAGTAATACAGAGACAACTCTGATGACGAGCCCGTCATGGTGCAGTAGGTGGCATTCTCTGAGCACTCACTATGGACCATACATGTTTAAGCATGTTATAAATAGTATTCGCTCCTAAGAGCACGCTACAGACGAGGAGGCAAAAAGGTTAAGCGACCTCTCCAAGGATCACACAGCTATTAAGCGGTAGAATCCAGAGTCAAGGGGTCACTGACAGGGGTTCTTTCAGGTACTTTCTTCTAACTCCTAGTCCAAGCGTTTGGCAGGGCCCTAATCAAGGAAATGATTCTGTACAGAAAACTGAAGCCCTGCATCAAACCATAAAGCAAATGCTTCCTTCAGCGAACATTTTCCTCATGCAATCTCTCTCTCGAAGAAAGTTAAAAGTATTTCCCGTTCAGCACTTATGTGGGTTTTGTGAAATGCCCTCTTTAGAAGAAGAACCAGTATTGTGGGCGCAGCAGCCCAGCAGTCGGTGAAGTTTTATATCAGAAGCAGTAGGAGCAGCATGAACGTTAACTCCAGTACAGAGATGAGCAATAAAGAGCAAATGGAGCGTAAGGACCAAAGAGAAAGATAGTGGCTGTGATAGTAATAAAATCTAGAATTCACAGCTCCTACTCCCTGCAGATAAAGCTTCTTACCCATTTAATTAAATTACATCCTAACCTCGACTGCTTTATTAGGAAGCTGTTTATCAGTCCACTGTTTAAGCTTGATGTCCACGGTCGTGTTGAAAGTTCCTGAATTCATGGTCTGTGCAGCGGGAAGGTAGATGTTTTCAATCACGTGACTCGATACTCTTTCCCATAAAGACTGCTGAAGGATTTCCTCCCTAAAATTGAAAAAAAAAAAAAAAAAAAAAAAAGCTTCAAGAAGAGCAATTTTAAGTATAAAAAACTTAAAAACGGTTTTATTGAAGCACATATTTAGTCTGACATACATACACTGCTGTGCATAACTACAATCAAGATGAGCCAGCCTTTGTTCCTCAAAGCTGAACTGCTGCATCTGCTTTCCATCATTAGAGTAGCTTCTATTTTCTAGAATTTTATATAAATGCAATCACACAGCATACACTTTTATTTTGCCAGTCTGCTTTCACTAAGCATGATCATTTTGAAATTCATTCATGACTTGCGTATATGATATTCCACTTTTTATTGATGAACAGTATTCCACTGCATGAATCTTCTTATCTATCTACCTGGCTGATGGGCTTTTGGGCTGTTTCCAGTTGTTGGCCATTACAAATAAAGCTGTAATGGGCATTCATGTACAAGTCTTTGTATGGACATATACTTTGTCTTCTTGGTCAATTAACTAACAATTCACCCAAAAGTGGAGTGGCTGGATCTTAAGTCATTGTATATTTAACTTTTTAAGATACTGCCAAATGGTGGTGCAAAATGGTTGAATCATTTCACATTCCCACTAGCAGAGTAGGAGAATTCTAGACCTTGCCAGTACTTAGTATAGTTAGTCAGTCATTTAGATTTTAGTCATTCCAATAGGTTTAGTGGTATTTTACTGTGGTTTAAATTTGTATGACTGGTATTTCTAAGCATGTATTCATGTGCTTACTTGCCTAACATTAAAATACACTCTCTGGGTTGACTGTGACGTCCGTGACTAAAAACTTCCTGGGTAACTAACAACTATCAGGCCACAGCACAAAATACAGAGATGACATAGGATACTATTAGGTAAAATTGTCCAACATATTCATGATGAAAGAAAACAATTTAAGAGATAAGCAATAGAATTGAAAATTCTGCCTTAAAATGTCCTTTTCAAAAGATAAAGCGTATAGATCTCTGAAAAAGGGTGACTATTTCAATCAAGAAAAAAACTGAAAACTCAAGGAAATATTTGGCTTCCCTCAAAGCCAAATTTTTCTACTGTATTATAAAGCTAACTCTGTACCAAAAATGATAAATTCTTTAAAAACCAAAGACTTCATTAGAAAGATAATTTCTGGAATGTATTAAACAAAACATGATAGTAAAAATGTCAAGAATATTTACTCATAACTTGCTTAACATTATGTAGTCTATTTTAGAGTGCCCGATTCCAAAAATTTAAGAATGCCAAAATTTATGTAAAACATAAATTGAAGGTGGTAGTGGGTCTTAAAAGAGATTTGATGAGTATTTTCCAAAAAGATGCATTTACTTGCTATTTAAAAAAATATCTCAAACAGGATTCAACTTGATGTTTAATTTATATACGATGTTAGGAATATATTACAAAAAGTACCAACTGTTTTTACTCATAAATGACAATTTGAAAATACGTACTGCTCTTCCTTTACAAATCAATTTTCTCTATAGTTTTGTTCTCTATGATGATCTAACAAGAATAATCAGTTCTGATAGACTATTTGATATTTATTGAAACCACAATTTGACAAAATGTTACCTATGTGATTTTATGGAAATCAAGATTATGTATTACATTTAAGTATAAAGTACTAAAAGCCAAAGATGAAACAGGATTTAAAAAAACATGGAGAAAGCTATCTCTCTGAAAGATGCTTAGCAAATACGTGATTTCTGTACCTAAGTAGGTAATTGCTTAGAAAACAACAGTGGTTAGATTTTGCAAAAAGACATACTTTCATCTTCTTGCCTAATTATTAAGTGTTTGGGGGATGAGCCAAGGTTATAGTTAAGTTACTGCTCTACTCATGTAAATGTATTTCCTTAATATACACAAGTAAAGTCTGAGAAACAGTCAAAAACTCACCAATGTTTTGGTGTAACCTGGCTCAGACTGATAACTTCATCGAGGATTTCATTTTTTGCTTTTTCAAATAGTTCATTCTAGGCAATACAGAGAGAAGCAGAATTTTAATTAAAGTCAATTTATGTCAACAGGATTTTCAGAGAACGAAAAAGAAGAGCTCTGACAGGCTAGCAGACTGAGCTGAGGTAGGAGGCATGCATGACCAGCAAAATAAGGCTCTTTTCTTCTGGTATCTTTTTCAAAAATGTCAATATCTAGGCAACAAAAAGTTTGACAAATCGTCTACTTTACTCACTCATTTCTGAATGCAGTTTTTCACATAGTTGCTCACAGAAGATTTCCACACTAACAAATTACATGTGAAAGTTTCTATGTACATATATTAATTGTAGTGTGAGCAAGCTGATGCTTTTACAGCTAATATTATTTTAAAATCAACGAAAACTGACTTTGAGTTCCACAAGAGTATGTCTCAACACTGTAAAGGTTGAAAAGGTCAAAGCTTATATCTAACTAACAGTGTTTATATCACACAAATGTTAATTCTCCAAGATCTGTAAAGAATATTTTTTTTATCTTCTCAGAAACATTTTTAAATACTTATTTTGACATCCTATGTTCTCTGGTTATTTTTTAAATACCATGTAATAGGTAATTTAAATTACTGCAGGAGAGTCACCTGGCTCCTGGAAATGTGTCTTGCAGCTCTAAATGAGTAGTTACGGTCAAATCCAAGCAATTGAGTTTATCAAATTTCTCTCATCCACAAGAGTTTTACTAGAACACAATGATAAATTAGATAAACACAAAGCACACGGGGTATGGAAATATTACCCGGTCGAGTTCTCGCAGGCGAGGATAGTTATTCTTCCACTCAGTTTCAAGGTTAAAACGTGTTGCTGAGGAAGAAGGAAAGACATTCAATTTCGAAGACTGTTCCTTTCAGAAGCAGTGCTCAGAGGCCAACTTGACAGCTTCCGCATTCCCTGAATTTCCAAGGGCTCCTGAGCACCATCGAGGCCTTTTCATCACTGCAACCACATTTAAAACTCAACTCCGTGACTAGTGTCTCCACTGTCAATCCAGAGGCCCACAGCTGAAGCCGCTGAGTCCAGCGGCTAAGAACACGGACGCTGGTGTGTATGACCGAAATCTAAAATCTGGAGCTATTCTCTATGGCTCTGTTATACTGGGTGCATTACCTGGAGAAGTTACTCTGCCTCACTTTACTCTTCAGTAAAATGGGAACATTAGTAACAATACTTGTAAGGTTGCCAAGGGATTTAAATGGAAGAAACAGGTAGGATTTCTCAGTGGGGAAAAGGGAAAGAGAATGATCTGCAGCAAATGAAACTAAGGAAGCAAAGTCATGGAGGAGGAAAGGGGGTGTCAGGAAGGAGCACCATGCAGTTCAAGAGCAGGGCTCTGCTCCCAAAAACACTCTGCCTGCCCCAGGAAGGGGATCAGAGTCCTTGACGGTTTACTACTCTTTCTCCCAAACACTCCTGTGAACTTCCGATCTGTCCAAACTCTGCAATGTGCTTGCATTTCCTCGGAAAGCAAGAACTCTATACTTGAATAATAACTAAAGATTTGAACTCTTCTCATTTTTCACATACTATCTAAAATGTGTCTTCTTAATAAAACATTCAACTTACCTTTGAAACTATCAGCCTGTTGTTCAACTGATTCTCGTACCATTTTCCAAAAGCAGTCCGACACGGCCAGGCTTAAGTTTCTTGTAGTCACTTGGTGCGCCTTTAACATGCTTGTCCTATGAAGAACAAAAGCTGCAGCATATTACGATGGCAAAAAGGATAACAATACTATCACCAAATACCACCAATACTATTATTTCAAAATAGGAGACTGATCTTTAAAGATCCATTTCATAAGTGAAACAACTTAGGAGGTGGCCCATCATCTTTCAGTGCCCACGTCCACAGGGTATCAGTACATGCTGTCCCACGCGATCAAGTGTCAGAGAAGCTTGAGGAATTGGTTATTAGATACGGGTCGATATCTGGGAAAAATTCTGGATATTAAATGTCAAACTAATAGCTATAAAATCAACTTCTAAGTAAAAACACTGATTTATACTATTCTCTCAATGTAAAACCTTTTCATATTTTAAAACGAGACACCTACTTCAGGAGTTTTGAATTCTGAAAAAATTCTTCTTCATACTCTCTTATAGCTTCAATGCTTTCAGAGCTATTTCCTAAAGGAAGAAGATGGTATAAGTTTACATCTTCATTTGAAAATAAAAACAACCAAACACTAAAAAATAAATGATTATCCATCTTTGCATACCTTTTCCTGTTACAACAGCAAAATAACCTAGAGCCTTCATTGGGAAAAGTTTTCCTTCAATTATCTGCTGGATCTATTTTAAAAGCAGGAAAGAAAACTGTGAGAGGTAGGTTTATGTAATTTTAAAAAGCATAATATGATTTGGAAAGCAAAATAAATTTGATGATGCTATACACATATATTTAGCTAAATATCTAAAGCTACATAAAAGCGTTAAAATTGCTATTTGAGGAAAATGCAAACACATTCAATTTTACTGTATTAAAAATACATTATTAAAACAGATGCACCCAAATTAAAACATGGAATAACGTGCCCAGGAGCCAGGCTTTAGCCTGAATTTCTGCTCTGCTATTTACTATATCTATAAGGCCTTAAGCTACCTAACTTTTCAAAAAACAAAAAAAAAAAAAAACCCAAAATTTTGTTGATTTGCTAATGTGATGCTGTGGTGCTCGGCAGGACAAGCAGGCAGACACACTCAGTATGTGGTAGTATTATTTCTCTAGACTGTTCTTTGAGTATCTGATTTCTTACCAAGCTGGATTGTTTTATTTTACTTATCCCCCCTCACTCTCTTTAAGAGTATTTGGATCTACTGCTTCTCAACTCTAAAGGTCAAAAACTCTTTATTCTAAATGTAATAAAAATGATTGACTCTCTTCCCAGAAAAATGTATATTTGCATGGAGAACTATCACATACAATGTGTGAAAGAGTTTCTACTCCCAGAAATCCATTAAGATTAATACTAAGAATTCCTCCTTGAAGACAAATTACACCCCTAAACTAGTGCTGAATCTTTGGTATAAAAAGACTGAAATAAGCTGCAAGAGTGTGTCGAAAGAAAGACAAACCCATTAGCGCAGGGAGAAAGGAGATGAGATACGAAGGAGGCGATGGGAGTTGCTTCTCTGTGCTCCTCCCCGGCAGGACCAACACAACCACAGGAGGTCTGACGCTTCAGAATAAGGCGAAGCAAAGGTCAGAGAGGCAGGGCAAAAAGGAGTCAGCATAACTGAGGCCTGACGCTGCTATCTTCAGAAAGGCCTGCTTGTTCTCTGCTGGCATCTAGGAACCTAACTAGTAAACAATTCCCTTCACTGACATAAAACCTCTCGAAACAACAGTGCTCATTGTACAAGCAATGCGGTTTACGTTGAACATCTGCTTTCTTTCGGGTGTCCGGAATTTCTGTACTTAGGGTGCCTTTAAGATCACGACCCCAAATAAAACCTTAGGTGACGAGTCTCTCAGGAACAACTTGCTACTGGAGGGGTAATGCTTGTCCTGTCTGACTCCTCTGGGAGAGGACCCTTGGGAGCCAGATTTCATCTCTTAGGCCTTTTCCCTTTGTGACTTTGTTTTCTATCATTGTAATAAATCTTAGGTGCAAGTGTGACAATGTCAGTGAGTCTTGTGAGTCCTTCTGGAGAATCACGAACCTAGGGGTGGTCTGTGTTAGAAATCCAAGATAGGCAGAGTCTCAAAAAGTTTCAGAGGAGGAGAGAAAATCTAAGCAGTAGCATCGGGAATGAGTTTTTATAGTTTGAAATAATTCTACTGGGGAAGAAAAGCTGTAATAAATACAAATGACAACAAGCACGTATACAGTACTTTGTGCCAAGCACTATTTCCATCATATTATAGTAAGAACTTAGTGCATTAAGGCTTCACAACTTAGGACAGAGAACCACTAACATCTTCACTCTCCAACAGATGAGGAAACGTAAAGCACTGGGAAGTTAAATCACTCGCCCCAGGTAGCACAGTGAGCAAATGGTAGTCACTTATGAAACCTACCCATCTGGGTACAGACTCCGCTCTAAAGCACTACTTCATGCTTTTACAATTACGAAGAGAAAATGCTTTTAGCCAAGACTTACACTGTAATAAGACTTACAAAGTTACCTTGAATAAAATGCTTCCCTTGTTACAGAAGGAGAGGACAGACCCAGAAAACTATGTTTAGATGTGACAGACTTTCAGAAACAGGAAATGACCCTCGAGATCAACTAGACTAACAGGTTGGACTGTGCACTGACGAGATGCAGAAAGTAACACAACTGCCCCTGGAACATGGAGGCCTGACCCCAATCCAATGCCTTCTCTATGATAAAAGTCTGCTAATGAAGTCTGTGATGAGTTCGTAAAGCATTGTTAATCATTAAAAGAAAATGGCATGCATACGTTTCAAAAAAAAAATCTGTCATTAGTTTTGTTAATTTATGAACATCGACTAAAAAGAAAAGAAATTTCAAAAAGGAAACACCACAAATGAGGTTCATGAATGTCAGCATGAAACTTATTCAGAGCAGGCAACAACAGCAGTCTAAGCAGACTGATCATCTGATTCACACCTCTGAGTGGCACTTAAGGAATTTACTGGAACTTTCCGACACTGTTTTTAATGAGAAGCAGGCAAAATACCACACCCACTTCAGCAGAACACTTGGACAACCGGGCCCGATGACAACTGGCTTGCAGAAAGAACCTCTCCTTTCACAATAAAGAACTTGCCCTCACCCGGCTTGGACTAGCCACATTTTTCTCTGCTAGGTCTACTTTGGTCAAAACAAATATTGTCCTTCTTCCGTGCGGGTCCATTTGACTGACCAAGTCAGTAACAATGCTGCGCTCAGCATCCACAGATCCATCTGAACAAAGTGGAAAAAATGACACCGTAATTAATAATTGCAGAAGTGGATCTTTAAAACATCCACAAATTACACCCTTGTGTCTAACATTAGAGCAAGAAAATGTTTTTAGTGTGCTTGTCTTAGTTACGGAAAGAAAATCTAGCAAATAATAATTTCTATGATGAATTAATGTAAAATTTATCAAAATATTCCCAGCATCAAGTCTACTTACTAATAAAACTGGAGAAAAGAGCAAAACATACTTATGTTGCTTACTTATTCAGTATGAACATTTAGGTGCTGGACTGCTACAGAAGGAAGCGGATCAGCGTAACCAGAATCTTTGGATAAAATTTACCTTGAATACATAGTATGATGGCATTGGGGTTCTGCATATAAGCCTTACTTATACTGAATATAGTTTCTTTCGTGTCAGGAGCCATGCCCGATGTCACCGTCTTGAAGAGAAAAGTTTTAAATGCCATTATAAATGTTTTCCACAACAGGAGTAAGAAAAAATACACATTCTGTATATACTCACATTAATCACACCTGGTAAGTCAACAAGCACCATTCTCTGCAGCCCGGGCCCTTTTACATTTAAGGATATGGTCTAACTCAGGAAACAAAAGGGAAACAAACAACAACGAATTTTAGAGGGCAGTGTGTTACTGATCTTTTGGTCATATATATTCTGAAAATTCTCTACCTCATCCATTGAGATATGGTTTAGAGAAAAAAGTCATTATTTTTTCTGATTCTAAGAGTAATTTTTAGAAAATGACCCACAAAACAATTTAAAAAATCTTTGGCTCACGAAACAGCTGCAATCTAAGCATCAACGTCAGTATCAATTTGTTTCAAGTCATCAGCACCGGACACTTCCATACAACCCTGCTGAAATGGCTTATAAGGCTTACCTCCGGACTGACAGTACAGCCTTCTTTCACATTTTTCCTCATTCGGAGTTCTATTTCATGTCTTAATGCTGCAAGCTATTCATCAAAAACAACAAAACCCCAAGAATCTTTAGTTAATATTCCATTTAATTGTCTTTTGCAATGATACGTGGGTTATAAGATGATACACGCGGATGGCATAGGGATTCCACTTACGTCTTCCTCTTTGGTAAGATCAAACTCCCGAGAACTATCTTTAAACAAGGCCACGTGGTGAGGACCTTCACTCAGGGTCACCTGAAATCAAAGGAAACAGAGATGCTTTATTTTTTGTGGCCATGGATGAACTGCTAGAGTGTCCTACGTGGACAGTATGCACAATGGATTCCGGCCTCTCTCAAGTCAATGATTCTGCTATTGCAATTGCTTTCTCTCTTGCATCATTATTTTTCTTTTCTAGATCATAACTGGCATATAAACACCTTTAAAAACATTCCCTTAACCCAACATATCTCGACTGTTACTGCCCTATTTCTCCACTTCTTTTCAAAGTTAAAGTAGAAAGTGATCTGTTTATTGATTGCAGTCTCTTTCCTACTCAGTCTCTCACTTATCTCACTCGGAAGACAGTCCAAAGGGCTAATACGGCTCGGTATGGCCTGGCTTCCCTCTGTGCCTCTAGTCTCCGCTCCGACCACCGCCCTCCACTCACCCGGTTCATGTCACACTGGCCTCCTGGCTCTGCCACCTGCTGACTTCACAACTAGGAATCATTCCAATGCATCTATCAAGCCCTCATTTCAAATGGATGCGCCAGGAACGAGCTCCAAGAAAGGGGTTACTTTCCGAGGCCCTTCACGCATTCCGCTGATTTTCATACCTTCACCGGAGAACGGGTCATCATTTCCCCGGAGCCTCTTGGGAATATCCGGGCCTGAGCAATCATCTCCAACACGCTGGTCTTGCCAGCGCTCTGATCGCCAACCACAACCACCTTATCACAGAAGAAACGACGTTTCACTCTCCCAGATCATTTTACATTCACATATTTTTGGAATGTTGTTGCCACTTTTTTGCTTAAAATATCTATAGTCCAATTATTTTTTAAAGTATCATCAATGATGACATGGCTGACACATAGATACATGTAGAAAATATAAACAGCAAAACTTTAATCAGATCAATTACCTGTAGCCAATTTTTATTAAAAACTTGTGCTAACTGGAACTGTTTCTTAAGCCAGACCATTAATGTTCCACAAATCTTTTCCATAGTCAACTAAATTTTTACAAAATCATTTTCAATTCTATCATATGAATTTTTACTCATGTGTTTATTTTTTTATTTCAGTAACTTTGATTTTACACATGAAAATAAACAATGTATAGTTGGTTCCCCATATGTGCAGGTTCCCCAGTCCTCAGATATCTGTCAGCACACCCTGCCCTCCACCACAGCACCCAGTTTTTTTTCACCACTGTCCAGGAGCCACCACCTGCTCCCCGCACCCCGCACCATTCCCTGTTGGCACCTCGGTTCTGCTCCAAGTATCCAAGGGTTGGCTTTCTTTCATCTGCTCCTTTATTTTATCTAGTCACATTCTACCTATGAGTGAGGTCATCCGGTATCTATTTCTTTTGGCTTATTTCACTTAGCATTATTCCCTCTAGATTCATTCGTGTTGATTCAAATGACAGGATTTCATCTCTTCTAAGGGCTGTGTAGTATTCCATTGTATATATATGTACCACAACTTCTTGATCCATTCATCTGAAGTTGGGCACTTAGGTAGTTTCCAGTTCTTACCTATTGTAAAAAGGGGGTGCATGGGGGTACATAAATCCCTGTAGATGAGTGTTCTTTTTATCTTTTGGGTAAATACCCACAAGTGGGATGGTGGGAGCATATGGAATTTCCATCTTCAACTTTTTAAGGAATCCCCATACTGTTCTTCATAGGGGCTGCACCAACATGCACTCCCACCAACAGAGCAAAAGTTTCCCCTTTTCTCCACATCCTCCATTCTCCACATCCAGCATTTGTAGTTTCCAGACTTTTAGATAATAGACAGTCTCTCAGGTGTAAGGTGATACCTCATTGTTGTTTTGATTTGTATTTCCCTGAAAACCAGGGAGTAGGAATATCTTTTCATGTGCCTGCTGGCCATCTGTATACCCTTCTTGGAAAAAATGTCTCTCCAATTACTCTTCCCATTTTTCAATTCCATTGCCTGTTTTTCTGATATTGAGTTTTATGAGTTCTTTGTGTATTTTAGATAGTATGCCCTTGTCAGAAGAAGAAATGCAAGCATCTTCTCTCAGTTGTCTGTTTTGGTGATATTTTGTGCTGTGAAGCAGCGTTTTAGTCTGATATAGTCCAATGCATACTTTTCATTTTGTTTTCCCAGATGCTGGAGCTGAGTCCCCAAAGGCCTATCTAGGGCCAGTGTCATCATATGTTTCCACTGTGCTGCCTTCCAAGAATTTTATGGTCTTAAGTCCAAGTCTCTAGCCCATTTTGAGTTATTTTTGTAAACGGTGTTAGAGTGATCTAGCTTCATTCTTTTGCACATGGCACTTATTGAAGAGACTTTCCTTTCTCCATCGTATGTTTTTGGCTCCTTTGTTGTAGATTAACTGACTATATATGAGTGGGTCAGTTTCTGGTGATTCAGTTCTATTCCACTCATCTGTGCCTCTGTTATTCCAGTACCATAAAGTTTTTATCAGTATCGCTTTATAGTATAGCTCAGGGTCTGGGAGTGCTGTTCTCCAGTGCTGTTTTTTTCCCTTATAATTGCTTTGGCTATTTGAGGTCTTTTGTTGTTTCATACAAATTTTAAGATTTTTTTGCTCCAGTTCTTGGAAATAAGCCTATGGAATTTTAATGGGGGTTGCATTAAATATGTATATTGCTTTAGGTAAGATAACCAGTTTAATGACGCTGACTCTTCCCAAGCATGAGTAGGGGCTGTCTTTCCATCTCTTTGTATCCTCCTCTATTTCTTTTGAGGACTTGTAGCTTTCATTATACAAGTCTCTCACCTCCTTTGTTAAGTATATTCCAAGAGATTTGATTCTATTTACTTCTATTTTAAACGGTGTGATTTTCTTGAATTTGTTTTCTTCTAGTGTGTTGTTTGCAAGTAAGAATGCAAAGGATTTTTGTGCACTGATATTGTATTGCTTGATGAGTTCTAGTAGCTTTTTGACAGAATTTTTAGGGTTTCCAATAAATATAATCATGCCATCTGCAAATAATGAGTATTACTTCCTCCTTTCCAGTTTGGATTCCTTTTATTTCTTTTTCTTGACTAACTGTTCTAAGACATGCAGTACGATATTAAATAATAGTGATGAGAGTGGACAGCTTTGCCCATTCCTCGCCTTAGAATAAATGCTTTGTTTTTCACCACTGATTATATGATGTTGGCTGTGGGTCTGTCATATATGACCTTTATTAAAATAGTCAGGTATGTATCTTCTATTCCCATTTTATGCAGGGTTTTTATCATACATTGGTGTCGGAACTTATCAAAAGCTTTCTCTGAATCTATCACATGTGCCTAATTTAACCGTTCAAGTATTTTAGAATCATGCATATTATGAATATACAATTTCAAATATCAGACAACCTTCCTTCAGTACCTATAAATATAAGTAAATCAATGAGCCAAAATAGTCAAATAACATTCACTGTTCAAGATATCATTAGTACATATAAATAACATTATATAGGCAAAAAATATCTGTCTATGTCTATGTATTTTTTGCTAATTGACATATTTACGGTGTATTAATTTTTCACTTACTCTTGGCAGATGATCTTGTGTATTATAACTGGCATCATAATCAGACAGAACATCAAGAACTTCAGAATACATGTCAATCAACGATTTCTGTAAAATTAAAAAAATGAATAACGCAAGACAGTAAAAATAATAGGGAAAAATACCACAGATGTGTCAAGAGAAAAAAAGCTACAAAATTCAAAATGTTTTTCCAAAATTATTGTATTTTTTTTCTACATATGTACAATATATAGTCATACTAAAAGTAAAACAAGTATAGATTAAAATCCCATTCTGCTTTTCCATTTTTTTTAGAGACATGCTAATTTAATAAAATACATTAAGAATTCCCTAACTTTCTAACTAAGAGGAAAGTTATTAATATTGAACAGGAAATATTAAATGTCTAACAAATAAAAATTATTCACACCATAAAGGCCAAATAAGAGGGCAGATGATCAATGACAAAGCTTTGTGTGTGTGTGTGTGAATGAGACAGACAAACCCTGGGGTGGGGGAAACTGAAAGAGAAAAGCATAGAGGCAGAGAAAGAATCATCATGAAGAGAGTTACACTAGTAAGAATGAGAGATGGCTCTCTGACATCTTATAGACTAAAATGTGAAAGAATCAAGAGTAGCATCCTTTACTGTTTCTCTCTCTGGAACCAGAATTAAACATGGTGTCTAGCAAATAACAAACTTCAAATAAGTATTTGACTAATAAATGAATAAATAAAGGAACACAAAGGACCGGTGGGAAAAAAAGTTACTATCAAGTATTTAATAATTACAGATAAATTTTAATGTCAACATAGGAATAAAATAAGGTTCCCTTTCTCTCTTCATACATAAAAATAACTAGATGGCAATTGCTATCCCATTCACCTAAACATAAAAATTCTTTAATTTTCATTACTATTTCATCGTACAAGTAAAAATCCTATTTCTAAAGTAGACTCTCAAAATATATTAACATGTATATGACTTCTCAATTGTCATATGTAACTTTTAAAACCATGCTATTTGTCTGCTTTATGCAGCCATCATCTAGCCAGAATTGACACATGCTCTTTTAACTAGAATTATGTATCTTTGGACCTTGGCTATCGGATGTATGTGCCATAATCTACTGCAGTTTTGTTACACATATATTCTGCTTACTTATATGAGATGGATGTTGAAAGAATTACTTCAATTTAATTTAGCACATTCAACTTGGTTTAGTTGCAAATAAGATCTGATCTAATAATACTTAACTTGTTGACATAGGTCACTACCAATATGCTGATGATAATACCAGCATACGTTTTTTCAAAAATTCTTGAAAATGCCTAAGGAAAATGCCAGAGAAAAATGTTGACACGTTTAAAACTGAATAAAGTAGTTTCATCATTTACAGTAAACACAAGTAAAGCAATGATGAGTCAACTCTAAGTGTTCATCAACTCACAACTCTGACTTTAGAGCTGTAAAACTTAAGTATGCCTAAGGTAAAATGAAGTATTTCAGAAAAACAGATTCACAAAAAATGATTCTTAAAAGTATGAAGACTTTATAGGCATAGTATAAAGCAAATATTTGCAGACCACAATTTATAAAACTTTTAATATAGGAAGAGATCCCCCTGTTCCCCGAAGATACCAGGTTAGAAAGAAAAACATGACAGGACACTTTATGGTTCCTAAAAAATTGGTCTTGATGAAAGCACAATGCGAAGTACAAAGTTCTGAGACTACAAAAAAAAAAAAATTCAGATAAACTTGAAATACCTTAAGTTTTCTATGATGGATGCCTTTGTCATCTTTTTGCAGTACTATTTTTCTCAATTCTTTGTTCTCTTTTTCTAATCGTTCCAAGATTCTCTGGTACTTTAACTGCAACAAAATAATACACATAATTATAAAAGAAAAAGAGTGTATTCATAACATTGAATTACAATCTACCAAAATTTTGAAGTTATACGTCCAGGTTATTGAAAATGATTTATTTCATTTAAAAAGCCTCCATGAAAATGTTTAGAATTATGAATAGCTCAAAGAGTAAAATTCATTATAGTTTTCTGTTATAATTTGGCATTTTAATTGGAAAGCCTTTGCTATTTATATCAAAGAACTTAAAAATACTGAAACTGTAAGACTTAAAAGAAGCAAAGTTGACTATGGAAATTCCATGTGATCCCACCATCGCACTTCTGGGCATTTACCCAAAAGATAAAAAAACACTCATCTACAGAGATCTATGTGCCCCATGTTTATTGCAGCCCTTTTCATCACAGCTAAGAACTGGAAACTACTTAAGTGCCCAATGTCAGATGAATGGATCAAGAAGATATGGTAAATATATATATATATGTATATATATGCATATACACACATATATATATACACATATATACATACAAAATAGAATACTACACAGCCCTTAGAATAGATGAAATCTTGTCATTTGAATCAACATGGATGAACCTAGAGATTCTTTGTTATTTATATCAAATAACTTAAAAATACTAAAACTGTAAGAATTTAAAGAAGCAAGTCCTTAAGTATAGTCCATGAAGTAATATTTCCTATTATATCAAAATGCAAAATCTTCATTACAGGGAGGGTTGACAAAAATGCAAATGCTTCTCTTCCTCATATTGTTGTAATGAAAAGGTATGAAATGACGACCGTTACCAGTGCCTGAGCGTGCAGGAGGCCAGATCCTTCACGTGCTCTAACTCCCTTACATCTTCACAGGATGCAAAGGCCACACAGATTAGGAACCTGAGGTTAGGGACACCTGGTTGGCTATATAAAGTCGCAGAGCTTTGAACACAGGTCTGAGTGATGGGCTCAACTTCAAGTTCTGGGTAGCTTTCATGGCCAGAGAACGTATTAAATTGTAAAATATTAACATAAATACAGATTTAAGGAAGATGAACACATTTAGACAGGTGGTTTTATCACAGGAGATGTTTGGCTGTACATTTATAAGAAATATGATCCTTTTCTAATATCCCAGTTTCTACATTATTATTTAGTTTCTAAACATCAATAATGTTCAGAAAACGATTAATTACTGTTTATGCCAAACATTTATGCCCAGTTTATAATATTCTACCTTTTAGAGCAGAAAAGATTTCTTAGAAAATTTTTTAGGATGTCATCTCCCAAGAACAAAGTAACAGGAAATTACATCTCTATGCTCAAAAATGTCCAAGTTTAAGTCAAAATAAAGAAAAACCTTTTATTTGGTTGGACTATATATAGTGTAAGACAGAACTACACACTAGGTTCTACTCTAAAACACATTCTACAGAATCTGTTCATAGGTAGTACTAATACATACAACAGAATTCTGGTAATATCTAAAATCTAGATCTGACATCACTAGCCGTATGCAGCTAGCAAATGTGGCTAGTCAGAGTGGAGACAGTCTGGTAATTGTAAAATACACACTCAATTTCTATGATTCAGTAACACAAATGCCTCATTAAATTTTTGTAACAATTACATGTGGAAATGATTTGGGATCTACTGGGTTAAATATTAAATTTGTTTCTTTTTCTTCTTTTTTTTTTTACTGTGAAAATTACAGCACATGTCAGCTCCCCATATTGCTGCTGGACGGCAGCCCACAGCTCACTGTGTGAGGAATTCTCCACACAGCGCTTTTGTCAAGGCAAGAGGCTAACGACCACCGCTGCACAAACAAGGGACAACAGGAGTTCTAATGGCTCATTACTCTGTTAACATGGAATCAAGCACAGACTCTTATTTTCTGGAGAGGGAAACATTTTGGTACAGGTGTCAATTTGCAGTCATTGTGCAAATGAGCTACTAGGCTGTCCTCCAAAATTCTAAACCAATAATGGTCAAATGTAAGGATGTATCAGATTGAGGGCTTTAAAAACAATAATCACTGGGTTCTACTCCTCCCAGAGTTTCTGATTCAACAGATCTGGACTAGTGGACAATACTGTGCATTTCAAATAAGTTCCCAAAGAATACTGACACCACTGCTTCGGAAACCACACTTTCAGACCAACAATTCTTAACTTCTGACTGCAGATTAGAGTCGCCTGGCTGAGAAGCCTTGATGTATAGAAGGATATAAGTGTATATAAATGTACATGTGCTTCTCTACACACACACATAATGACGTCCAAGGCTCAAGTGCTGTGAAGTATAGACAGGTATGAGAATCAATGCATGGATATTAAGGAAACTTGAGACTCAAAATATGCTAGTTGGTAAATTTCATCTAGATTGACCCTTGTAGTGTTCTCCTAAAACGAGACCCAAGATAATAAATCTTCTAAACTTGAAAAAATAACTTATTTATTGCCTGTTAATGTATCCAAATCAAACAGCAACTGAGTGACAAGGCAGTTTTGTGCCAGAATGTACACATTTTTTACATTGAACACAATACAACAGGACTTTAAAATCATGATAATTTTATGATCAACTATAAGAGATCATCTCATCTAAGCAGCACCAGAAATACCTTTAAAAATGTTATTATGGGATTGGCTTTAGTCTTTAGAAAATCAAAGGAAGTTACTGAAGGGGGCGTCACTATGACTGCGACAGACTCAACTTCAATTTCTTTAACGGCTATTTAAGCAGATTTAAAAAAATCTAAAAATATTAGCACAGGTTTATCTAAGGACAAGCCACTTTCCTCCATTCTTTTTTTGATAAGTTTTTCTTTAAAATTAGAAGCACAAAATTTACTCAAAAAGTTTTTACACATAAATGAGTTAATGCCACATTCACTTACCAAGTTCCTTCTTTAAGTCTCATTTCTCAATTAGATTTTGCATTTTTAGCAACTAATATGGTTCTACCATTAAACCACTTCAAATTTTGCTTTGTTAAAACAGTAAAACCAATGAACCTATATTAGATTTTAAAATTAGTAAAATAAATAATCCTGTTTTTTTTTTTTTTTTAATCATCAGAATTACCTGAGTATGCAGAAGTTCTTCTTGAAGTTGGTCAATTTTCTCTTTGTCTGACACCTAAGTATTTAAAATAAATGTATTTGACTTGAGTAGAATTAGCTTTATATACAGTGTACAGTACGTAAAATTTTT
Organism: Solenodon paradoxus; assembly: GCA_004363575.1. Lineage (NCBI taxonomy): Eukaryota > Metazoa > Chordata > Mammalia > Eulipotyphla > Solenodontidae > Solenodon > Solenodon paradoxus. The sequence goes on along the minus strand of RJWH01001532.1, from coordinate 58,246 downwards.
AAAAATACTTTTAAGAGTAAAATCTACCAGTTTTATATGCATATTTAATCAAAGCAAATGTTAAATCAAATGACTTTTAAAACAGCTGTATTCATCAATAGCACATCAAAATTTTATATTTAATAAACTTAGCAATAATTTCCCAGTTGCTATTTTAGTCACTTTGTATGAAGAGCTTGTTAGAAAAATAAGAGATCAACATGTGGTTACTATTATCTTCATCAGCTGTTTTGTACTCAAGCACAGGAACTTGGATTCTTGGAGTAAGTAAAGCACTGATAGTCCTACAAAAATATGTTTTGGGAAATCAGTACATGCTCTCATTTGTAGCTACTGAAAAAGTACACTTGTCATAATAAGCAATGTTTAAGCCAATATTTTAAGTGAACATCTAGTTCTATTCTGTAAGTCGGGAAGTATTTGATGAACAACTTGCACTTTTAGAGCTTTAAGTGGAGTCAGAAGCTATTTAAATCCAGTTCCAGTGCAAGACCCGCTGACCCACAACACAGCGACTGCACACAGCAGCGGTGAAGTGGGGGGAGCAACTCAAACCGACTGGAGCACAAAACCAATGTAGAATAAAGCCCACAGGTATTGTGGAAACTACTTCACATGGTTCATCGAAGCTAACAGCTCTAAGATAAAATTATCTCCAAACAGCAAAGAAATTTATTGTATAACAGGCTCTAAAGTAGTCACAACACATTCTAAATATAAAATACAATGGTTATGATTAAAATGATGCTCTTTATGACAAATCCACATAACTGTACTTTGACTCTTTGGCGAGATGCAGAAGTTGTCACATCAGACTGTCAAAATAAATGACTAATTCTGATCATAAAAAAATTGTAAACATGAATTTATTTCATCGGAGACAAAAGCCAAGTTAAAATTCATGTATTTTCTTGTTCATCTTCACTCTACTTATACAATCAAGATATCATGATAGCAAATGTATATGAGAAAGTTTTAAATGACTGCTTACTGAGGTAGACGTTAATAAGTCTTATCCACGCAAAGAAAGCAATTCTGAGATTTTCTATTTCCAAATCTTTCTCAAAATTTTCCTCAAAGTTCTTTTAGTATAAAAATGACAATAATTGTTAGAAATAATAGGTTTATAACCTTTCCTTAAAAGCCTATGCTTGAAAATCTCCAAATACAATCCAGTATTAGATATAAAGCCAATTTGTACATACTGTTTTTTCATTCCTGTATAGCAAGGAGAGACGTGTGAAGTAGAAGCATCTTCATTTAGCTAAGTATTTGTTTAAAATGGATAAGAATTATTAGTCTCCCAAAATATAAGGAAACGATCATGTTGGGCACGAGTCTACAAGCCAAGGCACCAAACCTTGAAGGCGAATGAAGAAAGAATTCCACATTTTGATCATATGGCATGCCACCATACTGTAGTGACGTGGTCATGTAACTTCTGTTAATGAGCAGATTAGCTCATTGCAAGGGGTACTATGATTTACTTTGTTCCATTAAATATTCATTCAACTGCAGCTAAATTAGTATGAAATGTATAAAGTGTTAGTCTAAACTGTTCTAGTTTTGAACGTGAGTATTTAGTGATTCCATGCAATATATCCTAAGTCACAGTCGAGGGTCCTATCGTACTCTACATCTGGGGCAATCAGTTAGGAAATGAACACAATTACATAAAAAAGCAAGAATATTTAATATAAGCTAAAGGCTTAAAAGGTTAACTTAGTCATTTGGTAAAACAAAAAGGGGATCTAAAAAGTTAAAATGTTATAAGGTTATTAGAATATACAAATATAAACTTTATTATTAGTATTTATTAATCATACTGTTAAAAGTTTTTATGAACTGTATTTTTAGAAACATGTAGCAATGTATCACTTGTTCTCTGACATGACTGTAAGGAGTTAACTCATGCCTAATTTTACCAAAACATTCCCTAATGACTCAGTTTAATGGAACATCAACATTCACGTTAACATGACAGTAAAATACAGATGGTAGAGTTGAGAATCGGACCTATTATTTTTTAGGGAACAAGATAAAATCATTAGGTTTAAAAAATAAATATCCGACACTAATTAGAAGATACTTTCCTAGATTTCCTTAAGAACAGCTTTCTTAATCTGTCACTTATTCAAGGCCTTAACTAGCATTTTGGGCATATTTTATTTTGTTGTACTTTATTGGTAAAATTCAGTTCCTTACAATGAAAAGCTCTTATCCTGTTATTCAACAGACTGAGTTTACATGATGAAATTGATTTAAACTCACCCTGACAGAAATAGGAATCAATGGTCTTGAAACCAGAGCTTTTCTACAATTCCAGGGCTGTGAAACTGACGGAGAAAGAGCGGAATCCTCCGCAGAAACAAGCTAAAGCTGAAAGAGAAAAACCTTTACTAATTCCTCACAAAACCAAACCTGGTTTAAAAAATTTAAAGTCATTCTTCCTAGTAAGGCATCATGGCCATTCTGAAGTATCTAAATACATAGGTAAAAGACTCATAAAAAGTTCTATGTATGTGTACATGTTCATAAAAGGTACATCTACCAATGGCAATTTTAATCTCCTGCCTCTCCTTGAGCTCCTTTGCTCAGCACACAGGGATGATTTCTTACTTGCTACTAAAGATTAAACAAAAATAAAAACCCGAGAAACTATTTTTATTTCCAAGAAAGGAAGGGAAAAAAAATACAATCAAAAAGTAACACAAGATACTTGGGGTTTTGTGCCTCAAGATTAAAAAACTCAAGCATTATGATTCTGATCATTATGATCAAAGCTAAGAAGTCAATATGTACTAAGAGGGGAAAAAAGGAGGCAAAGGATAGTAAGGACACTGCCTTTCAGGACAGTAAGGGGACTGATGTCATTATGGAGAGTGTAATTGCTTTTAAGAGTCGCATTTACTTTCACACAAGGTAACTCTGAAGTGGGCAGAACAGTCCTGTTTGATGTTCCACTAAGTAGGCTTCAATAAACAGACGGAAGTGCAGTCCTGTCAGTTGCTGTTTTCTCAAATGGTAAAAGGGAGAAATAAAAGGGTTACGTGGATAATCTAATAAATATCAGAAACAGGAATGATATCTTGAAATCCAACAAAAGGCTAGTGTAGTAAAATAGGACTAAACTGAATGTCAATACAGGTAATATAGAAGATAAACAGCATTCACTAATCCCTTAAAGCATCAGATTCAGAAGCATAGCAATCATCTTAAACAGCATCTTAGAATCTTAAAATGGCTGCTCTAAGGGACTCATTTAAAATTATTTCACCATCATGAAAAACCACTTAAGAAACATTTATAACTAAAATTCTATTCAGAACATAGCAGCTCCTTCCTTTTTCCTGTAACAGAGCTAAGGGGTATGGGTGGTTCGGCCTATGCATTCAATCTGTTAGACACTCAACAGTAGACAGGACAAAGAATGCCAAAGCACCATCTTCAAAAAGTCCTCCCTTGCCTTAACACATTTACTTTAATTTAACCAAGCAGGAAACTAACTCGTTTTCTGTTTCTACCTATGTCATTCATTCCGTGAAAGTTAAACAGTGTACAGGAGTTGATTCCACAGCCATGGAATTGAGAAAAGCCAGGAAGTGACACTGAAAAGCTACACGTACTATGGTAAGAGTTCGAGAGTTCACCACCACCAAGTGAGATGAGGTTAGTCAACAGAATTACTGCACTGAATCATTTTCTATTAGCAGGTTTCAACACGAGAACCTATGGGAAGCGACTTGCATGACTGAATCTTTTTCGCGAGAAGTTAGTTCAAACGTAAGCTTTCAAACTTTCCTAATCTACATAGCATGACTAGTTGACACCAAGATCTCAGAGAATAATTTAAAAATCATTTCATTCACCTTACTGGACTAGAGTCTCTTTAGACTATTAACTCTGAGAGCTATTCAATGGGATCATCTAATAGCTAAAAGTATAGTTTTAAGGACTTCTTGGTTGCACTTATGACTAAATACTTACATAAATTTATGCTTTTATTCGAATCTGGTCTTTGCAATAAGAATTATATCAACTTCCCAAGGTTCAATCCTTTAGTGGTTCCAGGTAAATTTATTTCCACTGACTTTATTAAATAATGTGGGAAAACTTCATGCAACGAGTTCATCAGAGCATTTATGAATACCTTTGCCCAAAGATTAAAACAAAATCATTTTCTCCTATAAGAAAGAATATTCTCTACTGATCCATTTTAGCTAAAAGAAATTTCATTCTTTAAATATTTTAATAAGGTTATCCACAGACATCCTTTTCATTTAGGAAATGAAATCTTGGAAAACAAGTAAACAGATAAATTAGCTATAAACTTAGGGTGACCAAGTAAAGAGCAATTCCTAGCTCCCTAAATATAAATTAATGGATTTCACAGATAATCCAGTTTTCAGAAACTAAACTGCTGTGTTTAATATTTGGGGATTTGGTTACCCATTCTAGGAGAGCTACATATTTGTATTATGTATCTGTCATATTTATACTTTGCCAAAACGCATTTCTCCTAATTGGAGCCCCTGACTGGATTAAGGCGACATGATCGTGGCAGAAACGGCTGATTAGTGTGCACACATCGGCAGCCCCCTGAAACCATCCATCACCTTGCGCTTCTGTTGGGCATAGCTTGCGCTATACTGGCCGGCGGCTCTGCGTGCCTCCTCTTCATGCTCTTGGATTTGCTGTTGTAAGAGAATGAGCTCACCAAGCAGACCCTGCCATGAGTTTACAATGAGGAGAAGAGGAAAATTGGGGAGGAGAACAATGTTAAACCAAAGGGCACGAGAAAGGAACAGATGTAAATTAGGGAGGAATGGATCGCTTATCACAAAAATGGAAACTCGTTTATATACCTCTGAGCCATTACATCATGGGCTCTACTCCTTATTTCCATTTTTCCCCCCAGTAAAATTAGATGTCCCCTAAATATAAATACAGCATAGTTTAAAAAGTGAAAAGGAAAATGCAGTTAAGCGACTCTCGGCTGAATAAAATGAACCAGATATGTAAAATCAACATATAGTAAAACCTATGTTAACTGGAATGCTCAAGGAAGGCAGAACTAAAATTCCTTGTAACCAGAAAATTGAAAACCATTTCAATCCTTATTTTTGAAATGCCAATACAAACTAAGGCAAGCTCCTGACTTAATAAATATGGGGTAAAAAACAAATATCATTTTTCCAGTGTTGATCTTACAGGATTCAGTCTTTCAATTCTCACAAGACTTAATGGAAAAAACATAACAGCATGTTTATTAATCATTCTTAAATAACTATTTTTCCTTGATATCTGGAAATAGTCTTTAACGTCTCAAACTATGAATTTGAATTTGCAAAAATCAAATAAATATTTTTCATTAATTTATTTTCTACATGCCTATGCAAACAAGTTTGACTAAAATTTAGGGTTCTTTTATACAGATGAAAAAGGTTTTAGGTACTGTGTTAACTTTACACAGCATCAAGTAGGTCTGACTGCATTTTCATTTTTTATGAGCTGTTTTGACATTAAATAAAAATAGCCTCTTATGACCAAGAATATACCAATATTAAAGCAAAAGCACTATAAAATAGCACAATAAAGATATGGAAATAAAAGTTATTGTGAAAATTAAAAATGAAACAAAACCCAATGTGGACGGACCTTAGGCACAAAATAACCACCTTTTAATGTTTAAAATCAATTCCATTCAATAATCATGAAATGTTAATTTAGTATAATTTCTAGCACAATGTAATTGTCTGACACTAAATTACATCTCATTTTCTATACAGCAATTCACTTGATGGCACAGATAATGGACCTTGAGAAATGTGGGAAAGATGAAAACTAAGCTGACAATGTTACAAATCTAACATTTCTCACCTAGAATCTCTAAAAAGGTAAGATCCCATTGAATGAAGTCATTAACTAATTTACACAAGAATAGTGTTCTGGGAAAAGAACTGGTTCAACTTTTACCAACATGCAAATAAAGTTGGGAAAACGAATACTGATTAAAATAATCTAACTGAAGTTTCAAATAGCTGCAGAGTTTTTAAAATAACTGCCAGAAATATTTTATTTTTACAACTAGAACATTTCTTAAAATAAAATACTGGCTAATGCTACATTTAAATTTTAGTTTATTTTATATAACCAAAGACTTATATAAATAAGAGTTTCCCAGAAAAGAAGTAAATACAAACAGCAAATCTAGTGTTATACTAAAGCATTTCAAGTTAAAGGAAAACATTGGCACATCATTTTGGAGATTTCTGCTTTGTCTGAATCTCAGTTTTAAAACATTAAGCCATGATCACTGCCAACAGGAACAAAGCTGGCTGACTTACTATGAGTCTGGGAAGAACTAGTTGATATTTCTGCATGACAAGTAGGAGAACATCACAGAGGCAAGTAACACAACTGAAATGTCAACAGTTGTTTCAAAAGTCAACACACGCACCAACTCAATAGTACAAGATATATGAAAACCTGCAGCTAGCTTTAAAGATGTATCTTTCAAATAAACCAGTTTTCTGGTCACTAATAAATATATCAAATGAAGACAACATCAACTAACCCACCATCCTCATCGTTCCTAGCATATCTGCCATTTGACATTTTTTGATACTATTATTTTTCACCAACTAGAAAGAAAAGCAGTCCAATCTATTCATTTCATCCTTTGCCATAACCGTTTCTTATAATCATCCAAGTGTATTGATAGATTCCTTTTCACTTTATAGCTTAAATACCTCTCTCTAATTCATTGCTTCTATCTACATATAAATTGCAAATACTCTGATATCCATTAAATGACAAGAAAACACCCTCTTTCTAGTGACACCTCACTTTCCTTCCAAGTAGTTATGGAATCACTCTTAATATGAAGATGGTTGAAATTAATTGTTACCTCCTGAAAAGAGCAGGAAGAAAACAAGAATTAGACACAGAAAAGCTATTCACACTACACTATACTACTTACGGAGGTAACTTTCATCCAGTGCCAGACATCAAATGTTCCCCTAACTCGCCCACCAGTGATGGGCTCTGTATTTCTCAAACCAAGGCATGTGGGTAAGGAAGGGGAAGAGATGTATTCTTTAAGTAAGTATTTTCCCCAGCTCATTTTTCTCTCACGAAAAAAGCTCGTAATTATTTTTAAATGCTACACCACATATAAAATATAAGTACTGCAAATAACAAGGTTATTATCAACAACTACCGACGACAAGCTTTCTCCACACTTCCTGACTATTGCCAACTTGGCACTTCCATGCCTCAAGTCTAATGCTTATAATGTTTAAAATACATTTAGTGTCAGCTTGAGAAAATCAGTGATGACTCCAGAAAATGCTGCAATTACCTCCAAGTATGAGTTTGGTACAAAAGATTTTAAATAATCCTGAAAGTCGTTAAGTCATTTATATATGAGTACATTTACAATACTCTATTTTAATGGCGTTTGAAAACTGTACCCTGAAACAGAGGCCACATCCTGTTTGTTTTTATACTAGATACCTAGAATAAAATCCGACACATCAGCAGCACTCCACTAGGGACTGGCATAAGTTTATTGCCTGGATGAATTAAAGTATAATCTACTTTTAGCGAATAATGCACTAATTCAGAAATATCCCATCTATTTTACTACTTGGACAATTCCTACAAATAATACCTTTAAGAGATACACAAATCAGTCTATCATCACTAATTATTATCAATTTTACAATTTCTACCAAACCCCCTTTGCTCTCATTTACTATTTGAAGAGTGTAATGTACACAACAAATAGGTGTTTTGATGTTTTTCAGGGGACAAAACAGCACAGTGTGCCCATCATCAAGGAGCACTCGGGGTCGCCTGTTTGTTGCCCCGCTTTTCCTCATGCAGCTTTACCTGCTGTTCTGCCTCTGACCCCTGTGAACATTCTACTTTGCTCCATGTCACTCGTGGTTTGGCTTCCTGGGTAATCTAACCGAGGATTCTTGGTTCCTGAATGTGTGGTCACTTGATGGAGCTGGCTGTGAGAGTTTCATTCTGTCACACGTCACGTGAGAAATCCCAGAAATGTAAATCCTGTGTAGGCAACACTGTCTCATTACACTTCAAAGCACCCAGGAGCCATACTGCTCTGCATTTTTGTTCCTCCTCATAGCTGTCAAATGTTGGAGGCCAAGGGGCAGTCACAGTTCTTAAGAGCAAGAAGACACATCACATGAAGCGCCGGGGCCCATTCTTGGTGGCATTGATGGCATTAATTTAATTTAAATGAGCCTCTTTCACGGAGTTAAATCAATCAGTTGATCTTGCTAAATGCCGGGCACTGTCCTAGGTGCAGTCTGAGAACAGATTTTTGTGACAGAAAGAGCCCCCTAAAGAGTAAGAATGGAAGCTGAACTGTAGAGTGTTGTACTTTAAATATTAAGAGTATAATTCATGAATTAAAATGGTTATAAAAACTTTATGAAGGTGACAATTAGCTGGGCTTTAAGAATGAATAGAAATGAGGCAGTGAAAAAGGAAGAAAGCTCTTTCAGTTAGAAGGTACAATACAAGCAAACAAGAGTTAGAGTAATGTGAAAAGGAAAAGCATTATTAGATTACTGCTTAATTATTATATTTAAAGCAATGATACCATTTTTCTTGATTTAGACTTTTAAAAAATCCCTCACCTATTTTCTAGAAATTATAAATGGATTTGCGATCTTCAGAAAGACCATATTGCTTGCTTGTGTGAGATGTTTCTGACTAATCAGAAATAGCACAGAACAAAAAGCACAGATAATGTAAGGTTTCATTTAGTAAATGAATTTTCACTAGAGCACAACAATCTTGCCACATGTGAAAAAGGAAATACACTAAGTGGTCTTGTCACCGATACATCTTCTGACCACTATAGAGAAGTCTGCTGATGCACAAAGCAGGAGTCCACCACTTGGCTACACTCGGCCCACATTCCCACCACTGACTTCCCAGGTCTCCAGAAAATTATTCGGTGCACACCAAGGGCTCTACATTTTCTCCAGTGGACACAAATCTTAAAATTTTGATTCATAAAAAGTATTCATTAAAAAATACTCAATATCTTTCCTTTTTCCAATCTATCAAAATACTTAGATAATTAGTAAATTCTGCCCACCCTGAACAGATATAAATCCTGGCAAAACCAAAGCCACGTGAAACGTAGCTGAAGCAGCATGAAGGGGCAGCGCATGCTTTCTGCAAACCTTCTGAAGACCTGCTACAACTTTGCAGAATATCTCCAAGTCCAGTGACCCCAGACTGAAACAAGCCACTCCACTTGACTTTGAATGGTCCTAACTGCTTCTCTCAAAGGCTGTCCTACTCCAGCCGTGGACGCCCATTAGAAAGGACAAATTCTTTCTTCGTTAATTCTAGCTATTCTTGTTACTACTTTCAAAAAATCTCTCGTATTTACTTTTACATTTCTACTAGAATTTTAGCCAGAAACTGGTACAAACCAGACAAACATTAAATTAAAGCATGACTGCCTGAAACCCCAAACCACCTCAAATAGGGTTCTCAGATACCAGACTGAACCACTCAAAAGGGCTCAGCTAAATTCTGGGTGTTATCCAACCATCTTGGATGATAGCCCAAATTTTCAAGCTAATATTTTAGAGTAATTCAAAAAGATAAGGCTTGACTGCTAAGGTCTTGCCTTTCATCCTTACATTCAACTATTCATTTGTAGACATGTCTCTTAAAATCAGTTTTGTGTATTTTGTCTGAATCGGTCATTATTCTCAAATATCACAGGCCTTGAACAAGCCTTGAACACATAATGCCATATATTAAAAGAATTTAGAAATACTGAGGCACGCCCTAGAGGATCAGCGATTAAGTCTATCGCCTCCAAAGGAGCAAGCCACACACCCCTGGGTTCAAGTCCTGGTCCCGGGAGGAAGCACTGTATGAACAACTAAATAAAAAATAAAGATTATTCTTCCTCTTCTCTCTTCCTGCCTGCCTGCCTCCTTGTCTTCATTCCTGTCTACATTTCTCCTTAAAAAGCAACAAAACTGCTAGCTGAAATTGGAAATCTGTTTTCTGTATAGCAATTTTTTATACTAGCATTTGCTACAATTGGACATAGTCTGAATGAAAGCAGTTTAATTACGACTTTACAACTCTAGATTTAGTATTTACAACAGTTAGAAAAATAATTAGTGAGTTTTTAGTGGGCAAGATAATTACCATAAAGAAAGCAGTTTATCAGGACATTTATTTTCAAATAAGCAAAGGAGATTATAAAATAAATAAATTTGCCTTTATGCCTATTGCATGAAACAAAATCTATAAATATAATTAGGTTTCCAGAGATTCATTCTCTTGCATCTTGAGTACTACATAACTCCCAATCATTTATAGATTTTCATTTATTACTGTCCCAGGATTTTAAGTGAATTATCTGAGTCAAGCCCTGAAACAGGTTTCTCCTTCTCCAAAGCAACTCTAGGCTTTTTCAGAAGAGCAACATGCAGACCCCCCCTAACTAACCTAGGCAATGAGAAATCTCGTAAGCAGAAAAATCACACTAACATGCCTACAAGCAGAGGTTCCTTCTCCCCAATTAGATTAGTTTCTCTCTGCACTAAATCTCCCTGCATTGAGGGTCGAGGCCTTGGCTCAAAATAAACTGCATAACAGGCTAGCTGCTATTCAAATACTTCTCTCCATAGCATAAATAATAAATAAAAGTTGTCCCTTGGTTCAAATAATGTCAAGTGGAAAAGATGTCAGAAAAGATTAACAATTATTTTGAAATGTTTTCTCCAAAAGACAAAGTTAAAACGAAAAAGAAGAAATCCTTTGAAACCTAACTAAAACTTGGACTATCATGTAAAAGGCTTAAAAAAGGTTAGGGTGAGAGAAGAAATCCTATGTATAGGAATGATTTTCTCTCTGCTTCCCAAATAAACATAAAAGTATTTCTCTTTAGTGTAGTAAAATTGTATAACTATCAGTCTGAAAGCTACATATTCCATATTTCACAGTAAAATGTTCAGAGAATATTTTTCCAGAAATCTATTTATCTAGATATTAAAAAAAAAAAAAAAAAAAAAAAAAAAAAACTTGTAAAGAATCAGTTATCTTACCAATTCCAAAAGATGAAAAAGACTAAGTATCAGGTTAACATATAAATACGTAAAAATACCAGCAGATCTCCTAAATATTTCATATGGGTTTTATTAATACATTTGTTAAAATCGACATTGCCTAAATAACCCCATGCATACATAACTTTGTTGACTATTAATGTAAGAGAACAGATTTCTCCCTAACAACCTACCTCCTATTCCACTAAGTGTATGTCAAGAAAAATTAGTCTCTAGAATATATTTCATGAAAAAGGGGTTTTGTTCATAAAAAAATCTGGAAAAGTTTGTATCCTTTAATTTCTCCTGGAGATGCACAATGCATAAGAGTACATAAATGTCTGAAAATACGATGGAAAAGAAGTCTGCTTGTTTTGTCTATAGCAGCTTTTCCCAGCATATTTAATAACAAAAATCTCTTTGGGAGGACAACCCTTGATAATAATACTTCACAGAACATATTTCAAGAAGTGGACTTTTCCAGTTATATTTCCAGAACTGCCACACAGTAGTTCCTTGCATTCGATAGCAAGTTTAGTAACAGTACTTTTACTTAGATGCTATTAACTTTGTTCTTCAGATGTTACTATTTTAAACTTCCGGGTAGGAGAACCTTTTAAAATCTTTCCAGAGTACCTGTGTGAAGAATTCCCCTTTATACTTACCTTTCTATAAGGCTTGTCGCCTTCAGGGCCATGATCTGTTGCCCTAAATGCTGTCTCTCCAGGTGAACCTTAAAGAGAAACAGTCTTTTAAGTTCTCCAGTTATGTCAGTGGCCTCAATTATGTCTCATCAGTTCACAGGTAAATGTGTTTTAGAGCAAAAAAAAATCACTTTTTGGAAGCCTATTCTTATTTTAAAGAACACACTGGTAACCTCCACAGAAAATAAAAAACATAATATATAAATATATAACATTTGCTTAATCCATTTTTTAAATATCATTGCAAATCACAATGAAAATTAGAGGCAATCTTTAATAAGGATTATTTTACATGAAAGTACTTACAGGTCAGCCATATACCACTGCGATTACAGAAACACATACACTCAAAAAAATAAATCTAAAAAGTCCAGTATGACAGGACAGATGAGACAAACTAAAATTACTTTTCATTTCAATTATCAGAAACAATCAGATCAATTTCAAGAAAATACTATAGTAAGCAGACTTTCTTTTTAACAGCTTTAGTCTTATAATACAAACATACTTAGAAATTTTAGTTTTACCACAAAATTATTATTTTATTTCTACCTAAAGGATAATGAATTTGCCCAATATAGTTGTGGAGTCTGAAAATTCAGCATAAGCAGCATTATAAATTTGGTCTGAAATTGTATTTGCAACTAGTTTATTAGAAGCATTTAAAGGCAAGTTAAGGTCAGCAAAAATGTCTGTTTACACACCTAACAAGAGCAGTAGGTCAGAAGCTCCTATGATTTCACTGACCAATTTGTGACCTGTGAAAAATCAGCAGAAGGGGAAATAGAAATGTAAAATTTATCAGGAATCAGCAAACAAAGATGTCTGAGATCTCAGATTTATATCATGACAGCAGTAATTGGGCAAATACGTCAGGATTAACCTTAGCAAATTCTACTCATTATGTCCCATCATAATGAAGTTTGTTTTATAGTCAACAAATTGGCTCTCACCAATCATGAAAAGCAAACACATAGGAAGTCTCATCTACCTGTCAAGAATAAGTATGATTTTGCCCTCACTGAAATCAACCATGTTTAATTTCCTGCAAATTTTCACTCTGTTGGACTCAACAAAAATTAAAACCACTACACAAGAAAACTTGGTTAATTTCCTTTTCAAAACCTATTTTTCATTTGTACTAAATATTTTCATTTAAAAGTGAGGAAGAAATACATGAGTACATTTAAGTATTTTTCCTCTGTGGTTCCTGACATTTCTAACTGAGATCAAATACAGCCTTTCCTCACCTGTGGTGAAAAAGTCTTTCAACAAGCTGAGGCTCTCAATGATTTTGTCAACATCAGGTGTCAACTTTGCCAGATCTTCTGAATTAGGAAGGGCTTTTCTAATTTTCTCTGGAGAAGACATACAATCCACATATATTCAGAGTAAGAAATTGACTATTTAAAATACTCAAAACATTTAAATCATCAATAAATAAAATTATGTTTCCATTTTTCTCCCTACTGTTAGTTCAACTCAATGCATATCTGAAACAATCTGCTGTTCTGATAATATTCTAGAAATCATAACGTTTTTAACAGACTCACCAAATATATGACTGAGACGGATACCTGTGATTTATAAGCTAAATTCTGGGAGACAGAGCATTATAATAATATTAACAGTGGAATGGAATTAGAAGTACTTTTTGGGAGGAGTCACAGCAAAGAGGCGAAGAATTGGGACAAAAAAGAGGAAAAACCTCCCTCCTAGCGGCTGCCCTAAACTCAAAAAAAGTGATGCAATTCCAGCTGAAGAACAGGATTCCATTAGATTTCTCCTTCGTCCACAGTCCCTAAAATGATTCACTTCTTACTGTAAATAATACAAGCTTTTAGTTCATTTTGTTAGCTTTATTTATAGAAATAAAGTATTTTTGTTTATTTCATCAACAATTTTTGTCAAAGTCTGGTATAACTTTGTGGGGTCTTCTGAATTAGAAAAGTCTTTCCTAATTTTCTCTGAATAAATCATATTTTCACAATAAGAATATGTTATTAAGTAATTTAATCTTTATAGAATTGCTACAAAAGTTAATATCAAATCTGTTTTACAAATGAGGAGCTGGGGCATAAAGTTTAGTAACTGGACCTGAGCACGGAGCAAAGAAAGAGGGAGATAAGAGCTGAAGCCCAGGACAGCCAGTTTCAGGATCCAGATTCTCAGCTGCTGTACTGGCAAATGACACCAGTTAAAAGCTCTCCACAAAAACTAGACTTTTGGGTGCGCCCTGGTGGAATTGCAGTTAAGTCAACCGCCTCTGAAAACACAGGTCACATACTCCTGGGGGTTCAGATCCTGGATCCCAGGGGATAACCACCAGCGTGCGCAACTAAAATGGAATTAAAGGAGAGTGCATCCTCCTCTTTCTCTTCCTGACTGCTCGCCTGCGTTCCTAACTGCACTTTTCCTTTAAAAACAAAACAAAAATAGCCTTTTGGTGGGAGTTTTATAATGTCAAATTATAATGCTGTACACCTGAAATTTATGTTACAAATCAATGCTGCTTCAAAAAAACCAAACACAAAATCCCTCTCCTCATAGATGGTAGAAAAATACTCTGAAAGACTATTTTTTCTGCAAACACCTTTGTCGATGCAGCAGTTTTAAGAGTGTAAAGTGATCAAGTGCATGTAGAGATTAATTCCACCCCCAAGTCCACCTAAGCTAAGAAATTTGATGAAGTCTAAAAAGAGATAATTTAAGGAAATAATTTCACCCAAAAAAATATAAAAAATATCACCACGACTTACTGGCAATCACAGCTATCACACAGCCGTTTTTCTCATCTATTTATTAGAAAAAGGGACAGTGATGGCTGGACCCGCGGGGAGAAAATACTCTGGACGTTACCAGACTTTGAAGAAACCTGGCTACGAAAGGAAAAGTAACCAAGGGAACCCATCAAAAAGAGCTAGTTAGATGAGTCACAGTGCATCTGCTCTAGGCAACACCATCTAACACTGGAAACGACTGGGGAGGCTGCGTGGCAGCGTGGAAGATGCTGACAAAATGCATTAGGCAGCAGGTGACAGGACACCAAAGTGTACGTTCACTGTGATCACATAATTTTTTAAATGGACCAAAATCTCAACCACCTACACACAACAGAACCAATGAAAGAAAAAGACAGTGGTGGTGGTGTCAAAAGTGACGGCCTGTGGATCCCTTTTCCCTTAAGATCTTTCTTTGATATTCCACTGCTTTTACCATTAAAGCAAAACTGCTACATCTTGCGAGTGAAGAAACTATTATCAATACAAGTCTTTATCTTTCCTAAAGACATGGCCCAGAAAAGCATTTTAAGATTGCTGATACAAACCTAAATCGACATACTCATCAATCTCCCACACGATGTCAGGTACGATCCATTTATAGTCGCTAAGGTCGGGAATCATGTCTTTCCACTGATCAAAAGTCTAGAAGACAAGAGAGTATGCCAATCAAATGCTCTGAGTGCCATGTAAAAAATATAAACTTTTAATTCAATTAATGAAAAATAATGTAATCTATCAAGAGCAGTGCAGCCACTTTTAGAAACACAGTGGCCTCAGCTAATCTAAAAACAAATTAGCAGGCAAGTATATAAAACATAAATGTTCTTCCACCAAAATTGAAAAATGTAAACTACACTCTTATTTCAAACAAGTTTCAAGGTTTGGTTTTAAAACATTATCGTGGAATAAAAGGAATGTCTTCTAGGAGTTAGGACACTCTGCCTCTGAACCCAGATCTGCCAAGAAACGACAGCGCTAGCCACTCACCTTTCCTGTAGGCACTGCTAGAGGGCAGACCCGCTCCTCCCACTGCCCCCAGCGCCCCTGCCACGCGGCCATTTGCCTGTCCTATAATTACAACTAAGACTGGGAGGGCATTTTCCTACGACAAATGTTCAAACATCCGGTCATATTCTACTGCATTACCGAGCTCTGTCGTATGCCATAAAACCGGAGAAGCCTCGCGCGGAACGGCCCGAAATGCAGGACGGCTGGACTCACCTTTTTGGCTGTGTAGCCGCCCCCGACCGCAGACCCCAGCACCAGATAGCGAAGTTTCAGGAGTCTGGCGGCCAGTCGCGCCGGCCAGAAGTTCCTGCGGGGCTGGTAGCCATGCTTAGCTGGACAAAGCTTCAGCTTACGCAGAGGCGGGCTGGTTAGCGAGGAGAACTGCTGCAAGGAGGTCCTTGGCGGGGGTCTTTGAAGCTTCAAGGTGGGGTGACGAGGATGATAAATACTTCGTGAAACCAGATGAAGTTTTTGCAGCGGCAAGCTCCCTTTGATTCCAGAGCTATGTTTCACTAAGGACTGGCAGACCTCACTGCAAGAAAAATGGGAGCAGGAGAATCAGACCGGGAAACAACGCAAAGGAAGCGACGGAAAAGGAGCAACACGCGCACACGGGCACCCGCGGCAACTGCGCATGCCCGCTGCTGCCGCATCTCACCTGCCTCGACGGAGGAGGAGTGACCTCACTCACAACGTCGCTGTACCCGCCTCTCAGCCGCCCTGAGATGACACAGGTCCTCCTCCTCCTAATACATTCACACTCCGGCTTGGAGTTCTCTTTCCTCCGGCCTTAACAGGAATCACTACCGTCTTGGAGGAGACAGAAAAAAAGACCCCATTTTTCTGCTCTAGCTACTCCATTAAAAGTCAAGCCAACCTGATTTCCATCTGCATCACTTCCGTCAAACCGCTCCCGATGGTCTCTGTGCAGTCCTGGCAGCGCTGCCCCTCACTGAGGGACCCTCTTCCCTAGGCAGCCTCTGATTGTCCCACCTCCCTGGCCACTCTTTTTCAGGCGCCCAGCCCTCCTTTCAATGCAGTGAGTTCAAGGCTTCGATCTAAACCTACTTCTTCATCTTCTGGTTTTTTTGCTCTACACTCTATCTCAACTGCATCCACAGACCCCTGTTTCTCACATGGGCGTCTGATGCAAACAGTTCCAGGCCCGGTATCCAAATGCCTACCCAACACCACCACTCAGATATCAAAATGCAAAATATGAAATGACTGTCAGTATTAAATAATTAGTAAGATAGTAGACATGAAATGCCCACAAACCATGATCTCTCCTCTCCCTTCCCCTGACCCTCCTCCAGTGGCCCCTTTCTCACATGGCATAAATACCTAGCCAGTTACATAAGCCACAAACTTGGGGGTCACTTTTGAAAACCCCCTTCGAGTTAGCAATTCTACTTCCCAAACAGCTCTCAAGTCTCCCAGTCCTCCCATCTCCACGACACTGTTCCCTCCCGAGGCAGTGACAACAGTCTGTGCCAGGGTGTGCCCCACAGCACAGCCAGAGCAGTCTCCAGACCCAACGGGATCACAGCACTCGCTGCGTGACTCCTAACCATCCCCTCCACACTGAGGAAAAGGCAAATTGCTGGCCTGTACAGTCTGGTCCCTCTTGTCTGCAAGCTCCACTCAATCGGCTTCCATCCAGCTCCACCTCCCCACCCCCCGCCACCTCAGGGCCCTGGCACCTGCTGCTCCTGACGGAAGGACCCTTCTGCTGGTGAAGTGCAGTTACTGCTTACCCGTCCCTTTCAGCTCAAGTGCCCCAGAACCTTCCAGACCCCCTGTTGCAGTTCTTGGTTTCCTGTACTTCTTCTTCAATGCTTATAAAATTTGTATTATATAATAGTGTAATTACTGGATTGACATTTGTCTCTGCCATAAACCACAATCTTCATAAGGCCAAGGTTGTTTTGCTTATCATTTTATGTCTAAGGCCTAAACCAAAGCCTTGCAAATAGTCACTCAATAAATTTGCTGAATAAACATGTCACTGGGAGACTAGCAAAAAGAAAAAATAGTCTAGCGATAATCACAGAGGAATTGCTCAATAAATGTCATTTCAACCTTGCACTAACCTCCACTAATGTATAAATGAATACCCTTTAACTCTCAAAAATTAGGTTTTAAAAAAGTTAACCCAAATATATATATAACTAAATGAACTGCAGGTCTGAGTGTTCGAATCCCTAATATGGTTTTAATTTTCACTACTTCCTTCCCTTTTTTTACTTCCAAATCCTTAAAATTCCTATTTACACAAGGTGGCACCTTCTACCTAAAACAGTTTACTAACCCAGCTTTCTCATTCTGGGGTAACGCATACAAAGTAGCTATAGTAATCATTCGTCCTTCAAGTTTAAACATGAGTAGATAACCTGATTTTTGAAAAAAACCAACCAACCAACAACCAACTCTTAAGATTAGGACCGAGTAAACAGCATTATTTTTTACTCCTAGCAAAAGCAGAGAGATGAAATTCTAATTTATATTCTCAGGAGGCAATCTAAAGATATTGCCAATATAAAACAAAGACTTAATAAAAATAGCAATTGAAGAACAACACAGTTTGTAGAACTAGACGAGCCTTGAAGAGGTTAATAAATGTTAAAAAGCAGTTGAAGGAAATGAAAGCTGTCAGGGCCAATAACAAATGAAGAGCAACACCAGAGAAGGAATCAAGGAAATTCATCAGAACATAAAACATAAAGGGAAAGGTGGGAGCCAGGAAAGAAAAGTTACAATGCGGTGTGTAGAGCACATGGGATTGACTGGGATTCAGAAAGAAAGTACCAAACTTCTGGATACAATGTTTTTATATCACACCCTTCAGTTACATTAGATTCTATAATGTAATTAATTAGCAGGGAGGTGTGTAAATAATATATACATCACTTAAAAATAAGCACACATATACACATACTGTGGTGTAACCATACTTAAAAAAAGACCAAGGGATAGATCATATTTTGAAAAACATGAATTTACAAGATAAATCTAAGATTAATATTAAAATAACAGTCATCAAAAAAGATACAGAACAGGAAAAATAAAAGAAAAAGAAATAGGAGAAGAAAATTCCCCAACACTGAATAAAGAGCCTTTGTAACAGAAAGGCCCAGTGAGTGTCAACCCAGATGAAAGAGAGTAAAAGACTCGCCATTTGGATAAAACCTGGGGCAATCCTAGGTCAAGATATTAAATACTTCCATGAAGAGGAAAACAGGGAATCTACATACAAACATGCAAAACTCAGACTGTCCTAAGAGTTTGTATTAGTAACAACAGATGCTGGGGAGCGAGGGGGGAGGAGACAGGTAGCAATGCCTTACAGAATTCTGAAGGAAAAGAATGAGAATACACACCTCATATTCGGTCAATTACATTAAAAAATCAGATGTGATGCACCCCCCACCACCCCAAATATGTATTCTCTCTCACCTACCATCTCTTTTACCCTAGATACTGTTTGCTATCATGTAATTCTTTTTTAAAACAATTTTACACCAGTATTTAACGGACCTAAATAAATGTTGGTCATTGGCTGTTTTACATATACTTACATGTACTTAGAAATGTTAGTCAAAAATATTTTGCTTCCATTTGTTAAAGAATACGAATTTAAATTTCATAACATGCTGAGGAACTACAGCAAAAGGCAAATTCCAGAGCCTTGGGCTTCAGGCGGTTCACATTTCTGCTTCCTTGGGTAGTTAAACTGTGCTCTTCACACATTAAACTTTTAAGCTATGACTCTTATGGATGCTACAGTAACTTCAGAAACAATTTAGTCCAACAGCATCCAACTGAATAACCAAATATCAGTTTATTATTAAATTTAATTGTATAGATCTCCTTACATATCTTAATTGCTCTAACAAAGGTGTTATTTTCTCCTTTGATTTAAAGAAAATTCGATATGCTTCCCCAGCAAATACTGAGGATTAGAAGTAAATAGGGTGCATATAACTTATTTCAGTACCAGAGACTGTGGATTAACTCAGAAATTAAAATTCCGTGAGATTGGAAACCACTCATCAATTATTCTAATTGACTAAAACCAAAACCGTAACGATCATATGCCCACCACTTCTGAACTTAGATTCAAGTTAGCTTTCATTTCTTATTACACTACAAATTATCCACATCATTTAAAACATTCTGAAAAAAAAAAAATCAAGGTAAGTGTTTAGAGTTTATCAGGAAAACCACGTCCTTCCAACTTTGCTTGCTGCACATTACTTATCAAGGGCCTGTGATAATGAGGTAAGACTGAAGACATTAGAATACAGTCACGTGCATAGATAAAAGTCAAACTGAATCTCTCTAAAATGCATATAGTAATTCGTAAAGACGGAGAAAAAAAGCCAAAAAAACTTCTTTGATTTTCTATTTAGGGTCAACCCAGGCTAGAACAGCAACCGTGTGACTGGAAAGTTGCTGCCACATCTCGCCGCTTCGCATCCACAAGCAAGTCTCCCTCCCTAAATTATAATAAAGCTGCTCCTGAGAAGGCATCTCCGCCGATATCTCTGACACCCTCTGCGTCACCGTTTCAGATGAGACTGCAAAGCTCCATTCTTCCGCGGACGAGGAATGGGGGCAGAGTCCCCCGCTCCCCGGGACGAGGGCGAGGGCACCTGCCCGAGCCAGGCTCGCCGGGCGTGGACGGCGGAGCAGGATAGGGCCCGGGGGTGGGGGAGGTAGGAGACAAGCGGAGCGGATGGCACAGCGGCCAGAGGGGCAGGGGGCAGAGCCGGAACGACGGAGGGAGGGAGCGCCAGGACGGGACGGTGCGAGGGCGCAGGGACTGAAGGACAACAGACAGGCACGAGCCGAGAGGCGCTCAGACTCCAGCCACCGAGGGCCAGGGACACGGGCCGGGAGGGACTGGCATCTCGGGCAAGTCCAGGCGGGGCTCCTGCAGCGCCGGGGCGTCAGTCCCACCGGATCCCCCAACCGTCCTCCGCCAGGCCCGGGGCTCCTGCACTTCGCGGAGGGCACGGGGACACAGCCAGCTTCCCCCGGGCCCCAGAATAACGGGGCCGGGTCGCGGACCGCACTTACCAGGCCAAGGCGGCTCGGCGGAGTCGCCACATCGCGACGGCGAGGAGGCCACACGGGGGCCGAGAGGGTCGCGCGCGAGCCCCGGGGTGGACCCCGGACCGGCTCCCGCTCCAGGAATGACCTAAGAGAAGGCCCGCAGCAGCAAGGGCACGGAGGAGCTGTGCGGCCCTCCCAATGGCGCACGGACTTCCGCGAAAGCCCGCCCGGCACCCGTACGCGGTCCTTCAGGCAAACACCTCCCCGCCCTCCCTCGGCGGGCAGCACAAACGGCCCGGGCCGCCCGGCGCCTGCGCTCAGTCGCCCGCGGGCCCAGGGTTTCCGGTCCGCCAGCCCCGCCCCGCCCGCCTGGCTTCCGGCTTGGACCTGGGAGCGGGTCGCGGTGGGTACGCGCCGGCTGAAGTCAGAGTGACAGTCTAGCGGGAGGGGTACCGATTTCAAGAACGATCTGGTGTTGCGGGAGCGCGGAGGAGCCCGGAGGGTATAAAATGAGCACCGCCGTGGAAGAACTGGCTCCTGGGGAGCGGCGGCCGCCCTGAGCCCCGCGCGTTCGGCGCTGTCTCGGTGACCGAAGCGCCGCCAATGGTCGCCGGGTCTTGGGAGGCGGAGGCGGCGCCGCGTCGTGCTTCAGGGTCCCCGAGTCTCCTAGAAAGCCGTCAAAAAGATTTTGTTCAAAATAGGCGTTTCGTGTGTAGCGTTTCATTGGTTAGCAGAGGAAGGGGGAGACGGAGGGGCAAATCGGGGAAAATTGCACCTGGTCTTCTGGCAGCTTCACGCCTGTTATGTCCATACGGATTTACAGTAATGCACCCCATAAGCCTGTCTCATGGTGTGATACAATGTTCCTCTTAGGACACATTTTAAATCTGCAAAAAAAAAAAAAAAAAGTTTATTTACTCTTTAACGGAGCTCATCTGGTTTTTTAATCTTATCAAATTGGTTAAAATGCTGCTGTCAAGGTCTCCGGCGGTTCTGAAAAATTGCCAGTGGTCTCTGGCCCTCTCGACAGCAGGTTCAGAAAGCTGTACCTTCAATTCGGTCTTTACTTGGCTTCCGCGCCTTGATTTACAGGCCATCACAGTCTTCCTTTTCTCCAGGAGCTCCTGCATCCCTGTCTCCTTGGCTGCTCTCTCTTCTCCCAAAACTCTCAATGTGGGAGGGCCCCGGATCCCAGAGATCCTGAACCATTTCCCTCCTCTACTTCATTCTCCCCGTAAGTGATCCAAGTCAGTCCTCTGGTTTTCAATACGGGTTTCCCCTTTCAACTCTTTACATTTTGTTTTATGAGGAAACGGGCTCATAAAAGGGACATGGCCTGTGGAAGGTAGGAAAGCAATTAGTGGTATAGCCGGGACTAAACTCAAAGGACCCTGTAACCGCTTCTTTATTTCAAGGGCACACGTTGTGTGCGCGCGCATACAAAGCCTGCGTCACTTAAAATTCTTCACAATCACAGCAAATACAGAGCCAGCCATTGGTAGTAAACGTCCCAAGTGCGAGATTCTGAGAGTTGGCTTTATTGTATTTATTGAGTTTTTATGGCACGTCTAGATAGGAGCTTGCCTTAATGACTTGTGCAAACTAGCTCTTTCTAGGATTGTAGAATTGTTCAAAAATGTCTGTAGGGGAAAAAAGTAAGAGAAACCAAATAACAGCAACCTCTTTCATATATGGGTTATTTTTATATTTTACAACTCCTGTTTTGCAGTCCTACTTCTAATCTTTTATCCTGCCAAATCACTCCAACATGTGTATATATATATGTATATATATGTATATGTGATGTTTATTTCTTCATTGTATGAAATAGCAAAAGATTGGAATCAACATTGTTAAAAGATAAACAGACTTTAAAATTATTGAGTTTATTTGGTCAAAAATAAAGTTAAATTTGGCAGTGCAAGTTGAAAGTGGTTAGATGCACTCTACAGAGAGGAGCATGGGGCAAAATGTTTATAGAAAATGTCCTGAAGCAAACCAAGGCAATTATTTGATTGACTAGCTTAAGTGATTGTCTTATTTGGGAGAATCTAGTTGGCTGTGATTAGTCATTTTAGCTTTTGATTTCTTAACCTTGAGGCATGTATAGGCTTAACATTTCCTTGCTTAGTAGGGTCCCAGGACAATAGACTCACTTCCATTTAATGGCTTCTTGTTTAATCATTTTAACAACATTAATGTCGGTAGATAAGAGCTAGTTAAAGAAGTATTTATGCAAGCCATGGAAGCCTTGAGTTAGGTCTCTTTGTCCTGATGAGGAATAGCCTCCAATACATAGCATATAACATGAGAGGAAAAAAAGCAGAATATTATGTAGTCAAATCCACTTTTGGGTACAAATTCAACCTGTATACCTGTCTGTGTTGGTCTTTAGTGTTTAAAAAATAGTGGATTTGTTGCCAACATTTTAAAACCAAGACATTTCACATAAAAAAAATTCTGGCTTCTCTTAACATAAGAAGATCTGACAACATCAACATTTGATTTAAAAAAAAATTGATTGGAACAGGAGCCAAATAGTGGTCCTGTCCTTCAGACATGCATATCCTCTCTAGCAATTCACATTCCTTCCTGAAGTCTTTCTGAAGTTGAAAACCGCATCAGTTGTGAATTATCACGAAGCCTGTACTTTTATTTCCTTAGCATCATCAAGAGGAAAGAGAACCATCATTTCTCTCAAAGTTGAGAAAAAGAAAGACTTAGAGGGTCAGGTATTTCTAAAATGACAAAAAGGGAGCATTTTTAGACTAACTATGCAAGTAAATTATGTGGTACTGAAAGAATATGATTTAAAATGGCATTATACAAGAAACAGACCTTTGTTACACTTTCATTTTACATGCCTGATGCAGTATTTTAGTTGATGAGGCCTACTATAACGCGGTGTAATACCTCGGTTTATACCAAGAAATAGATATTTAATCTTTGCCCCACTTCCTGGCTCATAACTCCCAAAACTCTTTGTAATTTCCTAAGTGATTAGAACAATCTCTCGTTATAATTTTTGGTTTGTGTCTGCCTGACATAGCTACAAAGTCATGAAACTGAAAGAGTGTGTAATATTTCATAACAAGTCTCTTCTGACTGTACCTGAGTTTATGTCCATAGGTGTCTTTTGGGCTGGCTACCAGAAGAACCAATTGTGATTAAAGGATCTTTTAGTCCTCCCTTTCCCGGCTCTGGGAAGGGGTGAGGGGCTGGAGATTAGATAATCAACAGCCAGTGACGTAGTCAGTGACCCCGTTGGACAAGAACACATCCAAGTGTTGAGAGGATGGCATGCAAGCTTCCAGGGGACAGAAGTTCCTGTGTTTGAGATTGAAGGTTCTCAGAAGAGGTCTCCCCAAGATGCTCAGAAGAGGTTTTCCCAAAATGTGCCACCTTGACATGCAGACGATTTAGTGGTAAGGTTAATTGAGGCCCTGCAGGCTCAGGAGAAACTTTTCACTCCCTTAACTACCTAGAAGACTGAAAATGGGGAATATGATCCAGATTTAGGGTTATCAGAAATAATTTTTTTTATCACAGAAACCCATCTATAGGGCAGAGCACATGTAATTATAGAGTATCAGTTTTCGTCATATGAGTCACCCTCTGTCATGTAAGCCTCCCACTGCTCCCCATGAAACCTCAGACCCCATACCATTCCTTAAGCTCTGGATATATACCTTTGCTCCGCCACTGCAAACAAAATCCTCATCATCTATCGATTTCCTCTACATAATTAAATTGAACTTCTTCTCCTGCTAATGTGATGCTGTTTTGATCATTAGACCAGTCCCATAAAAACCTAGAGGGGAAGGGGGAAATTTCCTATCTGCCTCCATACAAACCTTCCGGATGACGTCCTGTGTATCTCTTCAGTTGGGTGTTAATTCATATTCTTTAATATCTTTCTAATCATGTAGTAATCTAGTAAGTAAACTGTGTTCCTCAGTTCAATGATGCATCTCGTAAGATAACTACAGAGGAAGTCATGGAAACTTTTCATTTTAAAGCCAGTCGGACAGAAGTACAGGTGACAACCTGGATCTGTGACTGGCTTCCGAAGTGAGGGAAGGGACTGAGTTTTGTGGACTTGAGCCCTTAACTTGGGGGATCTGCTGCGATCTGCAAGTGGTTGTACGTAGGACAGCCAGCTGGTGTCTGGAGAACCCGAGCATCTTGGTGTGGGGAGCTTCCTTCGTTCCTCCTCACACCTGCATAATTTTTGACCATGAGTGTCAGGAGCGTAGTAGAATGCTCAGAGTACTGAGAGTAAACACTCAGAGTATTTCTCCTTTACAAGCAGGGTCCCGGCAAGGACTTAGGCAGGTGGGTCACGAGTGTAAGAGAGGCTTCCTTTTATTGTTTTAAGCAGGAGAAATTTTCCTTCTACCCTCCTAGTTCCTTTGACTTGTTAAATGACAATGACATAAGACATATTAGCAGGAGAAAAATGAATTTAATTTTGTACTTATGTGAGCCCCACAAAGACATAAGGCTCCGCAGGTGTTGGGCAATTGAGGTTTATGTGCCATTGTGAGCTGGGAGAAATGAGCTGAGGTTTGGGACTTCAAAGGGAGGAAAACAACTTACAGCAAGATGGGGAGGGCAAATATTTGTCTACAAATATTCGTCATGCCGTGCAGATGAGAGGACGCAGAGAGGACTTTGACCAAACAGGCCTTGCCAATCCCCTCTCCCAATCTAGCACATTTAGCTCCTATTTTTTGTACTTAACTCTGGTGATAGGTCTCTCTGGGACAACTTTTTTCTCTAAATTGCTCTAGCTAGTTGAAGAGAAGGCAAAGTAAAGCCTTCTTGAGTCTGCTGCATCCTAATTACCTTTAGCTCAAAACAATCCACACGCCAAAGTGACACACTGTAGGGGTAACCTATTCTGATCGCCCAGAATTGTATACCCTCTTATACTATGAGTTTGTTTATACATACACGTGAATACATACACACATGCGTATATAATTTAAAGAAATAGATTTAAAAATCTGTTTTCTGACCATGAAATCATTTTAGTATTTTAAGCAAAACTCTCAAGTTCAGCCGGGAATTCAGAAAGCCACCAACTGCCTCTGTTACCTGTACACACAGGCACTTCAGAATTTTTGGAAAGGGAGATGATGAGAAATGTTTACGGAAACTGAACTATTTGTGTTTGTTCTCTTAAGTTTCATTTTTATAAGATTCCAAGAGAAGTTTTACAGAGTCCTCCCTGGGAGAGGCCCACGCCCAGCACTGCAGTCCTCTGTGATTTTCTAGAAAGACCATCACCCAAGACACAATATTTATACCCTCATCGTTATCAGGCTCTCTCCACCCTCAGAAGAGCATGGCCTGATCTTCATCAGCAAGCATTAATACATTATTTTTCTGTTACTCTTGGTCTGGAAATACTAAAAAAAAAGTAAAATCAGATTCCGCCCTCAGGGAACTGTGGTCTGGTCTTGGAAACAGACACATGTGACAAGGACAACGTGAGAGAGAAATCCGTGGACCCAGTGATATTACAGAGCAGAGTGATAGCAATGATATCATCATCAAATGGCTTAAGATGATCATTCTGGGCAGCCCTGGTGAAGCCGCAATTAGGTCATTCACTTCAAAGGAGCAAGATGTGTACCTCTGGGTCCAGAGGGAACAACCAGTGTAAACAACTAAGTGAAAATAAAAGACGCTTCCTCCTTTCTCCTCTTTCTCCCTGCCTGCCTGCCTACTCGCCTTCATTCCTGCCACACCCCTCCTTTAAAAAAAGAATAATTCTGGGAGTGCACAGGTGGCTTGATGGTTAAGTCCGTAGTTTCTGTCAGCACGATCAGGGATCTGGGTGTGCAACCTGGGGCCTGGGGAACAAGCAAGATGAAAACTAAATAATAAATGCAATGCTTCTTCCTCCTCTCAGGAATGAAGGCCTGCCTGCCTGCACCTTTCCTTGAAAAACAAAAACATTGAGAAGTCTAGAAAACCAGTATGTTTGTAAGACAGAGGGTCAGGAAGACTAAATAAGAGGCTTTGGAGAAAGTCAGGGTTGAGGCATCTGAATTAAAGTGCAATGGAGACCCAGGGAGTGATCATCTGAAAAGATAGGAGTATTTAAAACAATGCACAATGAAATGCAGAAATTAGAGAGAAGAATAAAAGATAACTGGAATTTTAAGTGAAGAGTAGGCCTCCCCAAAATGTTCATAGAGACCCCCCAAGATGTCTAGAACAGGTTTGGCTATGATATGTCACATGGCATGTGGAATGTTGATGTCATTCAAGACCCTGTGGGCTTTAGGAGAAACTGTTACCATTACCTGAACCACCTAGAAGAATGACGATGACCTAGAATTAGGGTCCTCTCCAGAATCGAACTTCCTATTGGAGAAACCTGTCTACGTGGCAGACAAGTTACAGAGCATCTGGTTTAGGGGTCACCTGCTCTGCATCCTGTGACTCCCGCTCCTCTCTCCTTGATGCTCCAGACCTCTATCCCATTCCTTAACTCAAAGGTAAAAACCCTCATTCTGTCTCATAGACTTGAATTTGCTGCCATGCAAATCCTTCAAGGGACTTAACTTTGTTCCTTATTTTCCTGCTAACCTTTCAGATATTAATTTGATTGTTCCACCTGCCCAAGAAGAACCTCAGAAGTGTGGGGAGAAACTTCCCCTTGTCCCTACACACATCATGGTGAATCAATAGTGCTAGTGACAGTCACACATATATGGAAATTAATTTGGAGGGGAGCTAATAACTGACTTTGGACTGATGATGAATGCTGAGGTTATTTATAAGGTACCCACGTGGGAAAATCTGTAAGGAATTTAGAAATCAAGTCTTGAAATTCCAGAGCAAGGTAACACTTGCAATACAGATTTGAGAGTTGTCTTTGTCAAAGTGACGCTGAGTCATATTCACTTTTGTAAAAATGTGCAGAAAATGGAAAATGCTCATAAATTATTTAATTACATTATTTTATCGTTTATATTTTAGGATTAAAATATTACTTGTAGTGCAATAAAGCAAGAAAAAGAAATATAAGGCATGGCATTATCAGATGACATGATTGTTCACACTGAAAGACCTAAGAAACCAGTAGAAAAAAAAAAACCACTAAGAAATAATGAGTGAGTTGAGGAGGGTCCCAGAATACAAGACCAATATTGAAACATTTTCTGGGCTTCTATATCCTTGAAAAAACACCTATGTAAATATCAAGTCCCAATCCTTGGAATTTGTTTTACACATGTTCTCTTATTTGTAAAAGGATATTTGTAGATGTTACTAAGTTAAAGGTTTTGAGATGAGGGATTATATTAATATAATTAATATCCCTTTATGCCCTTTCCTACTCAGGTTATTTCTCTGTGATTCTGGCTAGAGTTTTTTGTCATTATTATAAATATTTGTAGTTTTGGAGTTTTCACAAGTGTTTTTAGTAATGAATTACAAGACAACTGCACCCCAGACTGTGAGCCAAATGCTTTATGGGCTGAAAACACAGTTCCATTGCTAATATTCACACTAAAGTCTTGCTTCGGCTGTGCAAACCCCTGGGGGTGGGGTGTGTTTTTGAAAAAAGAAGATGTTATTTTCCCAGACTTCTTTCATAACTTCCCTCACTTAAGAGGTAGGCACTTCTGTTGTTTCTTGACCTCCAGTATGTCAAATGGAAAGGGGAACAAAGATTTCTGATGAAAGTTCTGTAGAAAAGTGTTTAAGTCTAGTGATAGGACTTCCTAGGAAGCCTGGAGGAGAGAGAAGTCCGGGGCGAAGCAAAAGTTGGAGAGCTGAGATTCCTTGAGAACAGAGGAAGAAGTCCCTTTCCTGTCCTTGGGGGGAGATTAAGACATAGAAGGAGGCTTAAACCTCTACCCACCCCTGCAAATTCTAACCATGCCGAGACAGCAGATGCATCCGATTTAAAGGGACTATGAGGTTAGAAATTTGGGGGAGTCCACAGGTCACCTAGGACCATTAATTATAAAAGCATTTTTTTTCATGCCGTGACTATTTATGTTTATTACATCTGTTCTCCTAGGTATTTTGTTTCCATACTCTTTGTTCCTTCACTGGGGATGCGCGAGCTGAGCAGATGGGATGGATGCGATGAGCAGAAAGCCTGGGGAAGACCTCCTGGAAGGTGCATGTGTTAAGTTAGGCACAGTGACATGTTAGGCTTGGATTCCTGCATCATTCTGTGAGCGATTACGTGTGCCACTGCATCTCATTAAAAATGAACTAATACATGTGAGGCATTTCCTCTGGTACGTAGCAAACAATTGACTTA
This sequence comes from Solenodon paradoxus, assembly GCA_004363575.1. Taxonomy (NCBI): domain Eukaryota; kingdom Metazoa; phylum Chordata; class Mammalia; order Eulipotyphla; family Solenodontidae; genus Solenodon; species Solenodon paradoxus. The sequence goes on along the minus strand of RJWH01001532.1, from coordinate 29,280 downwards.
GTTGAGATAGGATGGGATATGCAGCTCTCGGGGGTAACCTCCCAAGTCTCATGGACTTAATCACAGTACAGAATGATTTCTCTATGGCAGGTCCCTGAGACTGGAGACTTTGACATTAGACACACACCATCTGAATTATGGCCTCCAAGGTCACTTGGAAGCGCACAGAGGATTGTCGTTTTGAAGGATGATTGTAAAGGACTAAGTAGAAATGACTTGAGAGTGACTGTGACGAGAGTGGTTAGTAGGGTCAAAGATAATGTCCATCCACATCCTATTAGGCAGCACGCCTGGTAAGGGCTGTTGAACTGCACGTCAAGCTGAGAACCACAGAGGAAAACGAGAGTTTTTGAGACTGCCTTCCTCTGCCATGTGAGCATTAGAAATGATTTTGATGATGACGCACTCTGGTGGCCTTGTGCAGGAGGCCACCAGCTATAATCTGCCTACATCCAAGGACCCAGTTTCAAAGACCCAGGCTGGGGCTGGGGTGGGGAGAACAACCAAGATTAACAACTAAATAAAACAAGGAAATGTTTCTTCCTCCTTGCTCTTCCTACCTGCCTTTCATTCCTGCCTATATCTTTCCTTTAAAAAAATGATGATGATGATAATACTCTTCTTCAAGGAGAAGATAGCTTCTTCTGGTTATGTATTGCTATCTGTAGTTCCATTGAACTTACAGTTTTAGGTTACCTTGTAACCTCTGCTCATCTGTTTCTAAAACACCATGAAGCCTACCTTATTTTATAATCCAAAATGAGAGAGTAAACTCATTTTCTTTTAGTCTCCATAATGGGAAAGTCACCATGTTGGCAGCAGCTGAATTTCCCAGAAACTAAACGAGGATTCCGGAGTTAAGATTCAATGGACTTCAGGAAGCACACCTGTGAGTTCTCAGCCTGAGTGCAGCCCTGCTCCTTTCAAGTGTGCATTCTATGCAGAGAGATGGAAGAGATGGAAGAGTTTTTAACTTCTGGGACTCCTGGGGTGGGGGTGGGGGGTTGAAGCCTGGCTATTTTGAGAGAAAGGAAGAAAAGGTTGTCAGGGGCTACAACCATCTATACGTTAGATTACTCCTCAGACACCTGCTTGATGAAGTGATGGACATGGAAATTCATCTTAGGTTCAGCGCTCTGGGTTTCAGATTCGACCAATGAGCAGTGTCGACCTTGCAATTTCCATTCTGTGCATTTATGGGGTCAGAGACATAGATCCGTTTTTCTCAAGGTCACACAGTAATTTGAAAGCATAGTCTATTTAGGGACTGAGGTGCAAACCATCTGCACCCTTGGAAGACTAATGGGAAAGGAAACTGGAAAGTAGGTTTAGAACAGATCATAGAGGAGTCTGAGGATGTCAAATTATGTTTGGAGAGTTTTCTTTTCATAAAAGGTCTCATGCATAATGTCTTTGCAGGGAAGCACCGCTATCCCAAAGGTTCTCAATGAAGCTCATCGCCCAGCGCAGGTAGGGTTAGTTAAAGGTGGGAAGGCAGAGAACCCTGTCAGGAGGACATTGTGTTTACTCAAGTGTGTTCTGACCTGGGTGATGAGTTAGGAGTCAAAGGTGGCTTTCAGGGTCTAAGTCTAAGTGGCTAAATTTTTCTACTCTAATGTTAAGCCTGAAAGATATGTATCTGCTTTTAAGATGAATAATTTTTGATGTCAAATTCCTTTTGGCTTTCATCTTCAGAGCCTCCATTGCATCATGGAGGCTAGTACATCCATGCTTCCTTCTTCCTAGCAGTGTCTGTCCCAGTGATGAGACCAGTTCTGCACGTGCCTTTAGGAGCTGTTCTTTCTGCAAAGCCTCCAGGCCACGTTCTCAACTGTCCAGAGATTCTATGAGCTACCTACCATCGCTTATACTACACTCTTTTCCTGCTCAACTTCTTCAGGGTTAATTTCTGGTACTTGCAAACAAGAACCTTCACTGATTGATTTTTCTTATTTGATGGTATACCCCTGCTAGTGGCTAGCACCCCGCTGCCCTGTTGATTTACGTAAAGTTGATTCAGACAACATTCCATGGATGACAAAACACCCCAGATTTCTGCAATTTCTGCAGGAAGCTTAAGGTTTCATAGACACCTCTGACTCAAATATTTTGCCTCCTTTAAATCAAGATTTCTCGTGTTGGCACTATCGGCATTTTAAGCTAGACCTTTCCTCATTGTGCATGACTGTCTCTTATTTGTAAGATTTGGGGCCAGATCCCTGACCTCTGCTCCCCAGAGGCTAGCAGCTGTCTGGTCCCCGTTGTGACTGTCGAAGGTGTCTGCAGACACTGCCAAATGTTCCCTGGGAGGCAAAGTGGCTCCTAGTTGGGAATCACGATTCTGAATTAGTGTAGAAATGGACACTTGTCCCTGTTCTCGACCTCAAATCAACATAGGTGTGACACTCAGATGTTTTCCTTAATTTCCACCAAAAGTCTTTTAAAGGTCGCAGAAGGTCTTTATATCAAAACTGGATGGAAATGCAAGAGAAATGGAGGGATTTTCATTTCATGGAAATGCCATCAAATCAGATGTGTTAGATGCCAGAGTCTTTACAAGTCTCTTGGTCATGTCCGTAGCTTGGACTCTCGCCTACCTCACATTGCCCCTCTCCTCTCTTCTTCCCTGAGCTCTTCTTTCTTCTTATTTTCTGGTTTTCCCACCTCCAAGCTCTGGTCCACTTAAAAACCAAAGTGCTTTTGTTATATCATTTTATTTCTCGGTGCCAACTCATTCCCTTAGGGTCTCACCTTCTCCTCCTCATGACCTATGAAGGCCTTTTCCTCAAGAAATCACTCCTGTCCTGCATAGTAATTCTGGAGCCTATTGCACAGATAATGGAAGTATAAAATTGTTGTAATTCTTACCACGATCTCTCCTACACAGAGAGGGTAGTATTAACGTCCTTTTACAGGAGGAACCTCTTCTAATGATGGATCTATCACAGCATAGCAACTGCCCCAAACTTGCAGCCTTCCAACAACCATCTTACAAGCTCCATCTTCAAATGGCACATCCACGTCAGCTTGGGCTTTCCCAGCAGGGTGTGCTCAGATGCCTCTGCTTTTTGCATGCTGGTTCTCGACTGCCCACGAAAGGCTTCCCCGTGATATAAAACGATCATATTTCATAACAGGGCAAAACAAGAAAGGGCTTTTGGGCCCCCTCAACAGACAGGCCCTGGGGCAACTCAGTTGCACCTGTTATCCCTGTGGGATAGACCACCCTGGTGTCTTAAAAACGGGTCTAAATTGATGGTCAGGTAATAGGAAGACAAATGATACCGTCCTGTTTAAAACAGGATGTGCGGTTGCCTTCATGTGACAGGAATTGGGAGCTGCCAGTCCCTTCATCTCAAGCTGTCAGCATCACTTCTGCCTGGTTAGTCAAAGTAGTCATGGAACCCATTAGATGGGAGTAAAGATGTGATCATCTTTATTTCACCCCCATCCACCATAAGGCCACAATTTTGACATTACTCTTTCATGCCAATTACCCTCTTCGCCTCCTGGGGACCCTGAAAACACCATCCCTTGACAGCATCAGACTCAAGCTGGAGAGTGAGGCTCGCGGTGGACCAGAGCTAGACAAGGAACTGAGGCTGCTGCTTCCCTGGGCAGCTGAGAGCCAAGATCCAGGAAGGCAGCCTGGAGGAGGGGCGCAGTGGGTGTGGCCAGCTTGGGCCTGGGTCGTGCTGGGAGTCAGAGCACTAACTCACGTCTTTGTAAGTGTGTTATTGTTCCCTGAGACATAAAACTTATTCCTTCCAGACACTGAGAAAACAAAGAGAATCTTTACAAAACGACGCAGTTGACCACTGAACCCTTCTGTTGAATCGATTTCTCTAATCTTTATTTTAAAATGTGTATGTATGTATATATACATTCTTGATATAAAATTATGATCTTATGCATTTGAGCATGTGCATGCTTATTGATTCCTTTTTACGTCCACCCTCCTGGCCACTCAGCAGCGCCATCAAACAGTCCTCCTGCCTAGAGATGCCATTTAAATTCCTGCCAGCTGCTTTCTTCACAGGGATGTGTCTATTTTTCAGAACCCATCCAGAAGTATAAAGTTGTGTGTATTTTTTAAAAGTAAGAGGATGGCCCAAGCAGATCAGAGACAGTAATGTATCTTGACTTTTGTCCAGATTTTAAAGCATCAAAAATAACGAGCACCAAGGCCGGCCTTGGCCACTAAATGTAAATTAAATGCTCAGCCACTAGGGGGCAGAGTTTCCTCACTAAACCAAGGGGGCGTTTGTTTTCGTTTTTCAAGCCTAAGTCCGTTTCTGGTAACATTACCCTGGATCTCAATTCCAACACTGCCATCAAGGTGACTTCAATTTTTTTAACGAGGTGCTATCAAAGGCAGGATGCTAAAATTAAAAATAGGCAGCCTTTTAGAAAAATGAACATGGCATTTTAGAATGGCTTTTAAATTACAGAAAAATTATGAAAACAGTGCTTTCGGGTGCTGGATAGCTCTGCCCAGCCTTGCATGGACTTTCAGTTTAAGGCGCAGAGCCGCTCCGGCACGAATGGCTCCGTCCTCTGTGGCCCACCCCGGGGAGCTCTGCAGGGACTGCTGCCTACTATAAGGAGTGACCCCCACGGACCCCACAGAAGCCCGCAGAGCCAGCGCGGGAGAGGTGTCCCTTTTCTTCAGAGTTTAGCTTTTGGGTGCAGCTCCCATCCCAAGGGAAAGGAATTTGTCCTGTTGACTATTTAACAATATATTTCTATCTAGCTATCTGTTTATCTGTCTATATCATCATCATCATTATCACTCATCTGTCCATCTCTCTCTTATTTAAAATAGGGAATTACTAAATCACAACAACACCTTGAGTTATGCTCCCTAAACTATTTAGCTTTTTTTCCTGAGGAAATCATCATCATCACCGTTATTATTATTATCTATCATCCATCCATCCCTCCATCCATTCATCCATCCATCATCCATCTCTCTCTCTTTTTTTTTTTAGGAATTGCTGGACTATACCACCTTGAGTTATCCTCCCTAATACCCCTAACCTTTTTTTCCTGAGGAAATCCCTTTAGATATGTTTGAGAAATTTCCACTGGAATTCTGTTTTCAACATTTCTCTAGCTTTCCCTTTTTTCTCCTGGGGAGAAATCGCAAGGACAAAGAAAGAAGACTCAGAGAGAAAGTAAGCAATTACAACTCTTACTTTCTTCCTGCCGGGTGCCACTTCATTCTAGAGGATGTTTGTTCTTTTCCATCAGCTAAAGCTTTCCCTCAGAAGCCCCATGAATGATTTGTTCCCAGCCCTGACTGGGCTCACATGGGTAAGTAGCTGCATAAATCCTTTGGATTCATCTACACAGATTTGTCTCTTCTTCCCCACTGATTATTTACTCTATTCTTTATTTATATCAGTGAGGATTCATGGGTAGTTATTTAACACCTTGTGTTTTCATCGGAATCTAGTTGTCAGAATTGCTTCCTCAGATGGTTTTCACTCTGACCATTGGGAGCTCTGAACTGAAAGCTGCTGTGGTGTTTTCAACTTTGCCTCTTCCAATGTTCCTTTGTTTTGTGAGCATTTCCTTTCTCTCCGGCACAGTGAGAGGCTCCAGGCTCCTCTTGTGTGTTTCTGCTGTGGTCCTGGAGTCAGCCATTCTCCCTGCAGATACTTTAACAGGAAAAATATTGTGAACTACAGTACTAGCCTTTGAGAAAGACATCTGGGGTAAGAAATGAAGTCTTGGACAAACTCATTAAAAAAATTAGCAATAATCCACCCCCTCCCCCTGACCCCATACTCCAAGAGTGTATTAAAGACGTGAGAAATATCATGGGAAGGAATAGTGAGGTGAATTTTACTGCTGGACCTAATAGAAGTGTGAGCAAGACTCCTGCTAGGATAGTGAATATGTATATATGTGCACACATGTATTTATATTGCAAGTGTGTGTGAACAGATGTACCTGAGTGTGTGTGTGTTTGAATGTGTGTGCACACGTGCGTGTGACATTGTGGGATGAGAGGAAGAGGGATGCAAGACTTGTGCCCTGAAGTTCTTTCCAGGCTGGGAGGACCCAGCAGATCGGTGTGGACTGTGCACCCAGGAGCTTCACAGATTATTGAGGGTGGAACTGAGACCAAGAAGGGTCGCTGGTGCTTTGAGGAGGGAGGCAGGGCTGCTGACGTCCAGGAACATGGACTGTCCAGTGGGGAGGCGGTGTGAACTGGAGACCATCTGTTCTATCACCGGGGTTTAAAAGATCAAAGCAAAGAAAACCCTCTGGTCCAAAATTAAAGAGACTCACTGAAGTTTTAAATTTCAGTAAATGAAACTGGAATTTAGGGCAGTGACAAAAAGGTGATTTGCCACGAGAGACCCTTCGTCCAAAACGCATCTGTGTCACCAGGAGGGAAGAAAGCGCGTGTCTGGCTTTGTTCAGCAATGACAGGTTTTGAGCTGAGGACACAAGTTCTCCTTTCTGTATTGTCCTCACCGCTCCCTCCTCACAGGCTGACCGCTGTGACGCTGTCAGGACACTGCTGCCGAGCTCCACGTCCTGGGCGGCGGTGCCGAATGAAACCCGAACATGAGACTTGGGAGAAGGAAAGAGGCCACTGATTTCCTGCAGAAGGTGGAGGCGGGGAGACCTAAGTCTTGAGTCCTCAGTCCCAGTAAGAGAAAGCAAGCGGGGGTCTCTAAGGGGGAATCTCGAGAGCTGTGTGACAAAGGAGCAGCCTCTCTATCGGGGGCCATCTGGTCACCTGTGGTTAGTAAGGTAACTCAGGACCCAGACCACAGTGGGTCGCCTTGGTCAGCCCTTGGTTTCTCTGGATTCGAGACACCCATATGCCATTGCCCTCCCGGATCAGTCTGACCTATGAGCTGTTTGGAAACCCCACAAGGGGAAACGGAAAACAGTAAAATCTTAACCCCTAGCAGGAGGGAGCCAGAGATGAAACAAAGTGCTGATCATGCTCTCAGCCTGGCGGTCTGCAAAGACTGAGAGAAAACTGTTTGACGAGGCCCGGCGGCGTCCACCTGATGCGTGCCGAGCAATTCCAGCATGTTACACGGTCACAAGGATGGGGGCCCAACTACTGATTTCTTCCTTGGTCAGGAGACCAAGGCCCAGAGCAGTGATGTGCCAGGTTCAAGATCACATAGCAGAAGGACAAGAGGTAGCAAGTGAGGGTTTCTTCCACTTCCTTTTCCAAATTTTTGACCATCGTAGCGCTTGGGATGCCAAGCGTCAGGGGAGGAGCCCTGTGCAGGGCTCTGGGGGGTGGTGTGGGAGGAGGAGTGGGAGGCAGGGAGACCTCATAAATAGAATAAGACTTCTGGACTCCTGGTGGAGTCAGACCACCCATCTCTAAGCCTTACAATGTCAAGAACCCCTGGAGATTGCTCCCATTAAAAAGCTGGGGTTCCCACAATAGGCAGTGAAGTTGCAGACATCGGCCATGATTCCATGATTCTTCCTGCCGTGGCCCTCTGTGGCCCCTGGAAACACAGGACCCCCAAACTGCCCTCCTAGGTCGGCTCCCTTACTCTCAGCTTCCCCTTTCCAATGCCAGGAACCTCCCCGGAGTCAGAGTTCCTTCAACAGCAGCACGTCTGCCACACGCAGCTCTGTGTTCCGCACTCTGCTCCTCTCCCTTAGCCTGGCGGCAGCTCCCCAAGATTTCTTAGCGGGGGAGGCATGTGTCCGGATTGCATTCGCAGTCAGCAGCAAGGCCGTAGGCAGAGAGAGTGCGGCCGTCCCGCAGTAGGGATGCCATTTTTTTCCTTTTTACTGAAGAATCTTTGATCACAAAACACTGAACGTTTGTGAAGCACACACGAGGTCACGTGCGCCTATGACCCCGTTGCCACCATCAGGAGGATAGAAGTCCTTACTCTTAGCCGCGAGACTGCAGCTTCCACCTGTGAATCCCGTTTTCTCTTGGCGACGCTGGGTCAGCTTCAGCCTCTCCTGCTACCCGACAAGCCACCAGATGCTTGAAGACGAGCAGCCGCTGCTTCCCAATCTCCTCCTCCTCAGGAAACTCTCCTTCCTGAGTTGCCAAGAAGGCATTTCCTAGGGCAGAGGTGGGTTCCTCTGCTCAGCCTGTTCCCTCCTGCAGGGATCTGGCCCAGGGTTTCACATATCTGGCTGATTCTCCAATGGGCCCGAAGTCATGCAGCTTTTGCCACAAGGTGCCCAGTCTGGGACCGGCCTGCAGGTGGCAGCCAGCACTGGCCATGGCCAGTCCTAGGGACAGACATGGGGACATCTCCAGGTTAGCAAACAATAACGTTAGATGTGTGTTTATTTTACAAAAATGAATAAAAACTGCTCAATTGCCATAGACATGTGAATGTATTAATTTCGTCTATAAGTTGTATATGATATTTACACATATGTATTAACTTATATAAATCCCCAAGTATAGCCTGGCTACCTAATTTTTCTTCTAAAAATTCTTTTCCTTTGTCTCCACTAGTCTGGGCTGGATGGGGATGCTCTTATGTGCCTTGTAACAACCCCAGAATAGCATCATGGTAGCAGTCCCTCTCAGAGATGAGAAAGCTGGAGCTCGGAGTAATTAAATAACTTGCCAGGCTGTGCATTGTTCTTCCATGGTCGAGCCGTAATGACAACTGTCCGAGTCTGTGGCTGGACTGGTTTCAGTGCACCCAGAGTTCGGAAGGTGTGTAGCAGACGGAGATAGCGATCAGGGGTCCCATCCCACTGCCCTGATACCCATTGCATCACATGTGCACGCCTATAGCTTCTGCTTTTATGAGAAAGGTTTCCTCTGCCATGCAGTGTTCTGTGACTTCGCTCGGCGCTTGATGCATCTTTGCCACGGCATTCGAGCTACCTTATTCTTTCATTTTCCTTCTTATTAGTAGTGCCAGCACAGCGTGACCCATATTTGCCAAACATGTGTTTCCATGCCCAGGGTTTCTGAGTTGGTGGGTCCAGGTTGAGAGTGGGGCATGTGGAATCCAGAAAAGCTCCCCTGTAAAGAGCTGCTTGTGCACACCCTCTCCTGTAGGATGAATGAGACCTAAAGAGCAGTGATAAAGAGTGCAGCCCTCAGTCTCACACCCCCACCCCAGAGAGAGGCTCAGATGCAGGGGGAAGAGGGGCTCGCTGCCCCACACAGGCAGGAGGATGGTCACACTCCAGTGGCAGACAGAGGGAGCAAGTGTGGTCTCACAGACACTAACAGAGGGGGACGCGCCCAAGACATGACAGCCCCCAGCCCCAAGAAGCCTCGAAGAACAGACACTGGCCTGGGTGCTAGGGGACTAATTTTAAATTACGTTTGCGTGGTAAATATAGCGTTTCTTTAGCTGGTTGGTTTGAGGTGCTTTAGCGGGGTTAATGGAGAACGTGGGGGGAGTGGGGGAGAGACCCACTTTGAGGCCATATTAGCTGGTGGAGGTGGAGTGTCAGGAATGCGTTAATTCCATCTTGTGTTCTTTGTCCATCAGTCAATCACATGTCTCCACTGCTTACGGCATTAAAAAATACGACGAAGGAAATCCCTGAGCTTTCATTTCAATCTCTTTTCCTTCCCCAGACATCACTGGTTGACCCACTGTCTCCTCCATTCTGTGCAGCATCTCACCTGCAGACGGAAGAGACCTCCTAGCACAAATCATCCCAAAGTGGACCCCGAGGAAGGAGGGCAAACAGAGAGGGCCTAGAGCTAATCCCATCTCCGCCTCCTTCTCTCCTCCTCTCTTTGCTTCTTTCTTTTTCCTCTCCAGTGGGGCCCTGTTCTTGGTTCCCAGTAGGGGGCTCAGCCCAGTGCCTGGGTCATCCCAGGCTCACAGCCCTGCCTTACTCTCCACCAAACCCTACTCCCTGCCAGCCGGACAGTGCCCCAAATCTGCTGATGGTGCTCCTGCCTCCTGGCCCAGTGGAAAGTCCTCTTTGGACGGTTCCCAAGCTCCTGTCTGGCTGCCTCCCTCCAGCTCCAGATCCTTCCTGGGCTCAAGGATGAGACTTTCCTGGCCAGGTTCCAACCGGAACTGGAACACAGCCCCAGGCCCAGAATCCCTTGTTGGCTCGGCCACTGGGGACAGATCCCTGGAGTCAGCTTCCTGTCTGGGTTTCCAAGTATCACCTGCTCACATGCCTAATTCTGGATTCTGCTTCTTTGGAATGTTCCACGTCTATCTGTGACTGTTCTTTCCTTCCCCCTGGGCCACGTGCTCTCTCCTGAGCTCTCAGCAAATACTGGCATAAGCTTCAACTGCCTACTGGGTTGGACTTGCTTGTTAGCACCCACAGTTTCCCAAGGGCAGCCTTTTACCCCAATGGCTGTGCCCAGTGCTATGTCCCAAGCCCTCTCTGTCTGGCATGAGTGATAGCGTGTGCCTTACCATTCTAGGAGATGACCATCTTTGTGTATTTGGTGGCTTCTGAAAATGGCCTTAAAAATCAAATGTTCCAAATGCAATTCTCTTTTAAATATTCTAGAGAGAATGCTTCAAAGAATCCTATGCTGTTGGCTTTAATGTGAGTGGTAATATGGTGCTGTGTGAGATGCACTGTAAAAGATGTGACTCCTTCCTCTCCTGCATTGTGACCTTGGACAAAGGATTATCCAGCCGTTCTGGAACTTTTCCTTCACCTGAGAAACAAAGAGGGCAATTCAGTCATTTCTAAGGTGTAGTCTGCCTGTCAGATTCTGCAATTCTTAGGCCTTGACCCTCCCGTATGCCAACCTTTCAGGTGAAGAGTTCACAAAATGAAGTGCATCGGCATCAAGTTTCTGCTTTGGTTCTTATAGACTGCTCTTCATGACAGGAATTGTCATCAGAGTTGCCAACAAAGGTATAATGAATGCTAAACAATAGACAGAAAAGGAACTACTTTGTCTTCAGGGGGGAGCTTTTTCTGTTTTTCGTTTTTTGCAGAAAGCAAAGTCGGGGGAGCTTCTGAAGGTAGACCCACAGGCCACACCTCATCAGCCGAAAGGTCAGGGGTACTTGAAAGCAATGCCCCTGAGAAGAAGAGACAGCCATTAGTCTGCTCTTTTCTTCTGTAATTAATGGGGAGGCTCTGTAACTCTGTAGTAGACCCTTTAATCCAAGAGTCACAACATGTTTTACAAACGTTAATTAATTCAATTAAACTTCCCATCAGCACCTTGAGGCAGATAATTCCTCTTAGGAGCATCCCATCTTTCCTTGCTCCACTATCAATCAGAGATTATGCATGAATGCAGATTAAGATAATTAATAACAGTAAAACCTTGAGTTTAGATAAAGTTCTGTAACTAAAGCTCTCAAGTGCCTTACAAATAGATTTGGTTAATGAGAACTGAAGAGTAAGCTTGAGGCAGCTCATTGCCAATGATGACAAGACAGAAATCACGTACTTGCTTCCTTTATCCCAGAAGCAAGGTCCTACTCTATGCGGAAGACACATGGACTTGAGTTTGACCTCTTTGTGACTCAGTTCCTGCAGCTAGCTCTCCAGGGGGCGGCCATACAATGACTCACCTCGGTCCTTCACAAAGATGTTGCAAGGAATAATGTCAGTAACACGTGGTGGAGTTCTCAGATGAAAGGCGGACATTAGCATATGATGAAACAAGATGGCTCCTATCTTCGCACCATCTGAATGGGTAACCAAGTCAAGTGTCAGCATCTGCTCGGAGTTGGCAGAAACCGGGGCTGCCATTATTTCTATTTAACATCTAATATGAATACCCAGAGAGGCTGAGAACCGCTCAGAACAGCAGACATGCTTCTGGGAAAGAGAAAAGCCAGCTGAGATCCCAGCTCAGCAAAGAGGTAGTAAATCATTCATTCTTTTCTATTCTTATTGAGACAGAGTGTTTGAGAGGAAATGGATGCAGAGAAAGAATCAAAGAATGACAGAAGCTGGACTTTTCCTCTTGGACATTGTCCTCCATTCTGTCATCAACAGAGGTATATCGTCCAGTCTTGAGCATGGGTTAGTGTGTAGGTCCTCTTCTGAGCCTTGACTTACAATCCCCCTTGTCAGTAACGTTTTCCCAGCTGCCCTGGTAGAGCAGCCATTGGATCTGCTGCCTCTGGCTGGCACCGTTCCACATACGTCTCCAGGATCCAGGTTCATATCCTGGGCCCGGGGTATGTGTGTCAGGGAACAGCCAAGATGTACAACTAAAATAAAAATAAACAGAATGCTTCTTCAGAAAAGAAAGGCTTCCCTATCAATCTCCATGGATTTAGGCCGAGATAGAACTCCCTACCTCTATGAAATCTTCCTGGCCTAACTCCTTACCTGAACCTTCCTCTGTCACAACTTTGTAATCAGCATGTGTTTTATTTTATTTTGTTTATTTTCTTAAATTCATTTTTATTTTTGCACATTAAAATAAACTCCATGTATCGTTTCTCCATCCCTCATGTGTGTGTGTCAACACACCCTACCCTCCACCAAATCACCAAGTGTTTGTCACCATTGTTTGGTAGGCCTATGTTTTAGAGTTTATATTTTGATGTTGCTTTGCTTTCTAGCTAATTTAACTCTTCCAGGGTGTATTCTTTTTCTAGTACAGGCCTTGGCATACTGAAGTTCATCAAATGAGTGTTAAATTTGTGAATGAACAAATGGAATCTGGGAGCAAAATTTCAAGATTTGCATCACAGACCATCCTAAATTCACATCTGATATTCCCATCACGCCAGATCCCACCCTGTGAGGTACAAGTTGGGGTGGAGTATAAATATGGAACCGACAAGACGAAGGGAAAGAGAGACAAAGAAATTTTTTAATTCTTTGGGTCAATAGGAAGGAGCATAATTTCTTGATTGTATGACAAGATGTTTAATTTTATAAGAAACTTCCAGACTCTTCCAAAGTGACTGTACCCTGTTGTATTCCCAACAGCAATGAATGAGAGTTCCTATGACTCCACATCCTTGTTAGATTTTGATACTGTCAGTCTTCAGTATTCTCTCCATCTTAATAGATGTGTTTGATTCCTTGTTTTTGTATTAACTTGTGATTCCCTAACGATGTAATAAAACGAATTGAAAATATATGTCCATACAAAAACCAATAGATGAATGTTTATAGAGTGTTATTTGTAATTGCCAAAAATTGGAGGCTTCCCGCATGTCTTTCTGTAGGGGATTGAGTAAAGAAACTGTGATACATCCAGAATAAATCAAATATCACTTGAATATCAAGTATTAATCTGGTCTAAAAAATGTTCTATTAAGCCACCAAAAAGACATGGAAGAAACAAATGCATTTTACTAAGTGAGAAAAGTCATTCTGAAAAGACACTCTACCATATTATTCCAACTATACAACATCTGGAAAAGGCAACACCACAGAGAAAATAATTCAAAGTCCTCAGTTCTACTGCACCATGTGGTTGAAAATGATTTTCCATGGGCCTCTGATTTTTCTGAAAGTTTACTACTTTCTTTGGAATTCACTTTGCTATCCAAGTTTGGTTCCATAGTGTTATGGCAGAACGAGGCAGGGTTCTTGACGTTTTCCTTTGCATATTAATCAGCGACACTCATCTTCACCCCACAATGTTGGCTGGCTTGCCAAGTGTACTCAGGAACACAGCCAGAAGGAACAGATCAAGTGCCAATACCAGACAATAGAAGAAACATTCCTTCCTCTCGACACACCAGCACTGGGGCAGTTTCCCTCTTCACACACTGCAAGTCTGAAAGCCCTGTCCACTGAGATTATGTTTCAAATTTTCCTGTTTTATTTTTTCCTGATACCTGCCTGGCTGCTGGAGTTCTAAAATATGGATTTCTTTTTGAGGTATCATTTGGATTGAGGCATAATTCAGCCACTAAAAGTGTATTCTTTAGACATCCCATGACTCAGTGACAGTAGAATCTGAGGATCCAAGTTCAGGACCCAGGGCTGGGCTGGGGAAAGGAAAAAGAAATCAATATACATCAAAATACTCATAATGTAAAAGCTATACAGGTCAGTGAATTTCCGCATATTCCCCAAATTGTATCATACTAACAACTATCTAATTCCAGAAAATTGTCATTCTCCTAAATATAAATCTCATACGCCTCATATTTTGATCTTGTATAAAAGTTATTTTTATTTATTTGGTTAAATTGTGCTGCTAATTATTAGAAAAATCGGAAAGCTGTCTTGAGTCACTAATCTCATAATAGTTTACTTTGTGGGGGTCAGGGGGGACTTACGTCCATATGACCCTGTGCTCACAGTTTGATGCACATATATTTAGTCTTGGTCTTGTCAGCAACACTAGTGCCAAGTTGAAGGTGTCAATGCCAACAGGTGTATTTGTCTTGGAAGAGAGTCAGTAGACAGAGTGAAGGCCGAAATAACACTCCTTTAGTGAACACAAGCAGTTTTTCAGGTACTATTCCTCAGCACTTTTAGAGGTTATTTCTACTATCATTGCCTTTAATTTTTTTAATTGACATAATATTGCATCATGATATTACAGTTTCAGGTGTGCACTATTATAAATCAACATCTGTAGATCTGCATCGTGTGTATCTACATTACGGGTGTATAATCCATTAAGTTCACCACTCAGAGTCCAGTTCCCTTCCCTCTTCATCATGCAGTTGACCCTTTTACCTGTGTGCCCACCCTCTCTCCCCTTCCTTTCTCACATATAGTAATTTGGTCTCATAGTCCATAAGTTTATTTTCATTTTATTTAATTCATTGGTTTCCTTTCCTTATGTACCACATATTAATGAAATCATACGGTGTTTGTCTTTCTCTATTTAACTTATTTCACTAAGCATACTTCCCTCTAGGTCCCTTCATGTTCACAATGACAGGACTTCAATATTTGTTTAATAGCTGAATAGTATTCCATTCTGTACCTGTAGCGCGTTGTTTTTATCCACTCATCCACCGAAGGGCATTTGTGTTGTTTCCAGCTCTTGGTTTTTGTAAATACTGCTGCAACGAACACTGGGGGTGCATATGTCTCTTCCAATCAGTGTTTCTGTATTCTGTGGGTATACACAAAGAAGTGGGATAACTGGATGGATGGCATGGAAGAGCTCCCTTTTCTACACATGCACTGTTTCTTGATTTTTGCCCAATAGCCTTTCTCACAGGTGTGAGGTGTTAATCTTGTTTTGATTTGCATTTCCTTGATAATAAGAGATACTCTCAGCATCTTTATTTGAACATGTCAGCAAATGGAAACTTCTGGAGTTTGTGAAACTTGTTATTCCAAGGTGGCATAGCTTGTAACATCGAACTTTCTTCCCAGGGCCTCCAAATTCAGAGCACACGCCCTTAACCACTGTGCTCGAGTCTGGGGTGAAATTGGGCGTTTACTTTGCTTTTACCAACAGCACTTGGTTGGGGTTGTCAAATCACTTTTCACCAGTCCTCCTTCAATTTCTGCTCTTGCCAGAGAGAAGAGCCAACTCCCACAGATTAATGATCACACGGTAAACCAGCACAGAGGAGCAGCTGGGATCCAGTCAGGATTGATGTCTGTTCCCACACGCCACCTTGGGACATCTGAGTGTTGTCTTAGGCTGCTTGTCCAGCTCTCATAATAACCGCCTTCTCTCAGATGTGTTTGCAGGTTTGAATCCCTGTATTGATCTGAGAACAGCAAATAGGACTGAGTCTATATATGTATTCCTTGTACTCAAACAACAGAGATTGCACGCATGTGTGAATAAATGAAGAAAAAAAGAAGAGTTGTCCTATGGGCTTCTGCATATTTCATTTCAAGACCTCCTTAAGAGTTTCACCAACAACATCTTCCCCAAAGAAGACGATCCAACATCACTGAACTGTTCTTGTTCTTTCTGTGCAGGTTTTTCAAAATAGTACACTTAACCCCACATAGCGAACAAGTAGAACATTTTCTGTGTGGTCAGAGAAATGTGATTCCCAATACCTTTGGAAGAGGATTATTCATCGTTTGTAGCACAATTTAAAAGCACAATGAATGAGGCACTATTCAAAGCTGATGGATGGGGGCTTTCATTAGCCAAATAAAATCTGTAGCTGGCTAGCACCCGCCCCCCATGCCTTGGTCTCTGAATAAAGCAGTGACCTGGGGCTTCCTTTGCCAGGCTCCCTGCTCCGCGGAAGGGCCCTGCCAACATGCATTGTCCTCTTGGATTTGCAGTCAGATGTCTTATGCTGGAAGGCGCTGGGCAGGCAATGAGCTCTCGCCCTGCAAGTTGGGCACAAAAAGACCGGCATGGGAGCTGCCTCCTCTGGGACAGCTGCTCTGGGAGCAAGCAGAAAGCTGGGAGCAGGCAGAAAGTCCTCCTGGCCAGCAAGCCCTGCGTGTGTGGGAGGAGTTCAGTTTGTGAAATATTGTCATTTGCTGAGAGCAGGTGTGTGCTCAGGGAGTTTTAACCTGGAGGATCCTTAACTCTTTCAGTCCGCTGGCACGCGCTGGCGGCTCAGCCAGTTTGTCATCTGCTCCGGAAGGGCAAGGAGGAGTTGTGGAGGGGCTCGTTCATGGAGCAGCACTTTGAAAAGGGGCAGCATGCCCTGCTCAACGAAGGAGAAGAGAATGAGATGGTAAGAATCCAGCCCCGTTCCCCTCTTCGCCCCGCTCACATTCCTCAGCCTCAACCCTGTCTTTCCCTGTCTCTGTCTCTCTGTCTGCCTGTCTCTGTGTCTGTCATCTACCTGTCCCTCTCACCTGCACGCACACACTCACACGCACACAGTGTGCGGAGGCGCACTCTCGTCTTCACTCTGATCTCATGTGGGAAAAGGTCGTGACCAAGAAACCTCCTCATCCTGTGAACGTAACCTCTGGCAGCAGAAATTTGCTAGCCTGAAAAGTTTGGATTCATTTTATCCAGAAAGTTGTCTTTTTAAAAAGAAAACGGGAGAGAAGCACCATGCGCTTTCTGACTTTCTGATTCACATTTGAACCTCACCGGGAGAGCAAGTTCTGTGCCTCAAAACTTCCAATGCCCCAGCCCATCCCTGAAGTGGGGAGCTGTGTGTATTCCCTGGTCAGAGGAGGAGGAAGACAACTCGTGGTCAGGCAGGGGTCCAGCTGGGTCTCTGCCCTTCCCTTCTCCCCTGTCCGTGTTCACAAAGACTGCTGGACGGGGAGACCCTATAAAATATTAACAGTGATCAGCCTCCACGTATTTCCGTTTACTTCTAGAATTTTATTTGCAGCTTCCTAGTAAGAGAGCTTGCTTACAGAAAACTTTCCAGAAATTGCCGTCTCTTTTATTTTCGAACTGCTCCACCAGGGGAACTGTAGGAAAATCAAAGATGACTCTTACCTTCTTACTGAACTGAACGCTGTATTTCTCAATTACAATGTAATCAAGAGAGTCAGAAATGTGTACTTCTGCTTAATAAGGCCTCTCTGCTAATTGTGTGAGCATAGTCTTTTATGTCAGTAATGGTGTAATTAAAATGTTAAAATGTGATGCTTTCATTCTATCATAGCATTTATCTTTCCTGGAATTAATATATAAATAACAAACCCGAAGATATTTATTTAACATATTTTCTTGGTTAATTGCTTTCGCCTTGACTATTAAATTCTTTGTTTCTAAACTGGTCTTTCAAGCCTAATCAGCTTACCTGTTCCTATAGCAACAACTTATTTGGGGCCTTCGGGGCCTTCCTCTGCTATCAAAACTTCAAAAAAAAAAAAAAAAAAGTCATAAGAAAATAAAAGGCGCCCACATTTACATAGCTTTTAAAACCATATCCTGACTTCTTTCAGGGTTGACCTCCAAGCATCAGTTGCCTTAGGTCTTCCGCTTATGCCTGGGCATGACCTTTCGACCCCAGGTTGGCTATCATCTTTATTTCTCCTGCGTGTTTTCTTTAGAGACGGAACATTCCATGCATCTCTATTAAGTTGCTTTTTTGGTCACCTTGAATACTCTTCCCCAAAAGGCAGGATCTCCTGCCTTTTAATTTTTCTTTTTAATCCTAATATCCTCAATTGGAAACACACCCACTCTTCCCCATACACTCATTTCTACTTTTCTGCAATTTGCATTCAAGAGTCATTAAGAGTCATCTGCTTCTTAGCAGGCTTTCCAAATTCTGGGGAAACACCTACCCTTCTTCAGCTTACACTCTCAGGAAGCAACACGGTGACAATTTATCTTCATCACGTCACCGCCCAGGCATCAGGCTGACAGCTTAGTTCCGTCTGAGTTGCCCACCCGCTCAGGAGAGGCCTGGGAGACGGAAAGGGACAGGGTGTCTTCTGGAGAGGAGCCAGTTGGCCAGTCGTCCCAGGGGAGGTGTGGCGACTGGTAAGCGATCTGGAGCACCTCATCGTCTTTAACCTGGCCACCTGCCTGTTGCCAGGTCTGACACGCTGGCCTTCTAACCCTTGACTCCATTCCCGCGCCCAGAACCCTCAACTTCAAAAATGATCACGCTCTCTTAAACGCACCCAGGACCTAGTTTCACAGTGATTTTTCATTTCCAAAATATTTTCTTAGCCACGAGCAAACCGAATTTTCACTAGACTCTGTGAGGCAGGTGCTCTGATTTCCACTTTAAGGGCGAGGAAACCGAGACGAGACTTTCTTTGGCTCAGGTTGCATCAGCTAGGATGTCCAGAAGCCGAGGTGTCACCTGGGCTTATTGGAGCTGAAAGAACTGAGTACGTAAGATGTCCCTGGAGCTACGCGTGGCTCAGAGAGACATTTCCCAGTTCCTCCCGCATCTGCTATTCTTTTAACAGGAGCACACACTTTGTTTCCTCCCAGACAGCTAGGAGGTTATCTGACTTTCTTCGATTGCCCAGTTCTGTTCTGCTATGTGATCTGTACTTTCCCAGTAAGTCTGTCTTTTCTGACAGCAGTATTAATCCTTTTCCAAAGCCGAGGTTGTCTGGAAATGTGTCACAATGTTTTTGCTTAATAATACACACCGTTTGGACCTGAATAAAATACACCGTCTCCAATGGTAGCAACAACTTGAAATTTCAAGAGAAACAGCCTTCTGGGGTGTCGTCTTGAAGTTGATTAAAGACCAACAAGGATTTTTCCAATCCTAAACGTGGTGTGGGACTACCTTTCATCCTAGAACAAAAGAAACAAGAAGTAAAAGCAACTCTTGCCGACCCGAAGACAATAATAGCCTTACCTGCAAAATGAGACGGAAGCCAAAGGTAAAAAGAATTTCTTGGAAGGAAAGGCGAGAATATGACTTTCAGCGAAGCCTCGAGGGTGGAGTCCAAGGGGAGACTGACCCCAGAAAGCACCTTGCGGGAGCGGAGCAGAGCGCCCTCTCTGGTCCTGGGCTAAACACTTGCCGGAACCAGCTTCACTTTTCCTGCCTGTAACACAGGATCTATCTCAAAGGGCTTGTATGAGGCTCAGCTAAGATAATCTATTGTATGTTTTGGAGAAGTATAAAATTGGAGAAGTATAAACTGCTGTTATCTAAGTTAGGATATCACCATTTAAAGGTAGGAGTTGAGATTTTGTCAATTGACTGCTTAAAAGGAATATACCGTCCGCCACCACCACACATAAGAAGTGTGAGCTTGTCACTTCTCATTAAATAATGACAAATGAATATATACTTTCTGGGTATGCTCTGGTGGCCAGCGGTCTAGTACACCTGGGAACAGTCCCACATATGTCTCAGGGTCCAGGGTTCAAGACTCAGGGCCAGGGGGAACAATCAGTGTTCCTCCTCCTTTCTTCCTGCCCGCCTGTTCTCCTTCATTCCTGCCTGCACCTTTTCTTTTAAAAAAATACTTGCTTCTGTGAGCTCTGGAGACCATTCATAAATGGAGAGGGTCTGAGTTACCTTATCCCCTGCTTGGTATTCTTACTTTAGAAAAACCCTTGTCTAGGGACTCACTTCTCTGTTTGTAAAGTATCAGGTGGCCTGGGAGCTCAAACCCCCTCTGAATTTTGATTTTACATATTTAGATTTTGAAAGGATTTGTAAATATGCCGTGCTCATTTCCTGATACTGTGAGGTATGACAACTCAAAGTGATTTGAACATTGCTCACCAGTTAATTGCACCATAATAAAGGCATGCTCCTTTCGGGGAAGCTTTTGCTACCCAGGGAGACTTGTTTTAAAAATAATATCTCCTGATATTTTCATTTCTAGGTTATAGCAAGTAAGGAAAAAAAGTCTAAGTAATTTTTCTGATTATAAAGGTAATATATGTATATTGTAAACATATTGAAGGGACGAATAAAGGTCTACAGAATGAAACAAATGTGATTCATGAGTTTTCTACTCAGTCATAATCCGTGTTGTTATATTGGTGACTCTCCTTCCAGACCTATAAAAAAGCATAGCAAAGCTTATCATTTTCTAATTATTTTGCTAATTTTGATATTGCCTGTCCTCTTGAGATTATTTCTATCTGTTGTAGATATATCATGAAAATGCTACATAGTGGTGTGTTACTGTCAATCTTTTCCTGACTCCCCATTCAATGATGTCATATTATTGACTTGAAATGAATGATACTGGGAGTTCTTATGCCATAGAAATCGCTAGCTATTACAGAGGACTTGTACCCCTCCTACTTCACCAGCAAGTCCACAGAATCTGTTAGTTCTTCAGGACTTCTCTTTTTTGCCTCCATACACATCCACATGTAATAAGGATGTAATCATTCGTTTGTGCTACGCTGCATGCCAAAACAAAGTGAATCGATCTCTGTTCTTTATTTTTTTCTTTAGCCAACCCGACCTCAGGTCTCAATCCCTCGACCCTGGTCCATGACCCTGATGGCTTGTGCTTTAGCCTTTAACCTTCAAAGAATTCACAAACAGGTATTTTTATACAAAAAAGTGCAACAATTCTATCCACCTGTATTTTTAAGTTGGGCTTTTCATTGCCCCTAGAAATTCATTTTGAATATATTTTCCTTTAGATCATTACAGCGTCCCCTATGTTCAAAGTGTGTAGGGATGAATTGTGGTGTCTTAAGAGACTCTCCGACCTCGCATATGTATATCATCTCTCCTCTCTCTTTCTTTTTTTGCTTGTGATAGACAACTTTGTCCCTATGTTTTTACATAGTCGTCAGGTTGTTTTCTTATAATAAAGTTCCAACAGAAATGGCTGTGCTGCATCAAAGGGGATGTGTGTTTTAAATTCTAATGGATCCACGAGGCCAGATTGTCCTCCATGAGATTGCAGTTGTAACTAGCAATCTTTTTGAGACTACTTGCTTTCTCTGCATTTGCCAACACTGGGCATGATCAGTCTTTTTAACTTAGGCTCATCTGGCGTGTGAAAAGGATTGCATTATTTTTGCATTTTCTTCATTTGCAGTGGAACCCCTCTCCATGTTTCTTGGCATCTATACGTACACATATATACTTTTTTGGACTAGTTAATGTGAATGTCTTCACGTTGTCATTGCTTTTCTGTCACCTGGGTAAATAAAAGCCTGTGAGCTTTGCAATAATCCTGCATTTCTGAGAATAGTAAGAAGGCAGAATTGCAAAAGGCTCAGGGGAGACTGTGGCCTTTGCCGCACTCAGGCCCTTCAGCATGAGCTAGGGACATCTGTCCTCACCACCTACTTGACTCACTTGGAGAGCCATGTTTGTCTTTTCATCTCTAACACCAGGGAGCACTCTCTCCCCTCAATGGCCACTTGTTTATTATGCTCAGTGGGCACCCCTGAGTTGTTTGCCAATGTTAACTAGTGAATCCCCAGATCTCATAGTGAAGGAATTGTGTTCAGACTGAGACATTTTGTCATCCGCGTTGTTTAGGAAGCTGGGCCACTGGCCAAGTCTAGTGTCTTTATTTTTGATTCATTGCTGCAGAACTCCCATGAAGTCAGCTCATCTTTGATAGAGACTCTTGGAGAAAATAAGATTTAATTGCTTCTTGGGGACAGGGACCCTGCTTAGTTTACTTTTCTGTGGTCTCCCCATTCTTTATTCTAGTACCCCCGGAATTTAGCGCAGTGCTTGGCAAGGCATATCTGACAGCACAAATGTGAACCCCATTAACCTGTACTTTTATATTCTATGCAAACAGAAAGGCAGCAGGCCTCCAAGGGAGAAACCATCTGAATACTTTAAAGAGAAACTTGGGGAATTTTATGATTTTATTTGGAATGGTCAGTCACCAGGTGAATGTATCCATGCCTCTCTTCTCCCTCACGCATAAACAGCTTTTTATTCAGTTACTCAGCCATGCTGCACACTACTTTTCTAGGAGATACTTTATTCTGTCCTTTCATCTGTTCATGTATGAGCACCGCAAATATTTACGAAATCCCTAGTCTACGCCAGGAGTCCTCGATGCTACCCAAGGCGGATTTCGAGTGAATAGTAATCAGTTTCTGTTTCAAGGAGCTCACAGTTGAGTGGACAGGACATAATTCATGGGGACCAGTGCAAAATGAAAATGAGGTGCCCATGTGGAACAGTTACTAGGAATTTAAGGATAGCTCTAGGAGAGCATTCAAATAAGCCCAGGGGCCTCTGGAGAGGGGACCCATGAGCCCGGAGACTGGCTTACAAGTGGAGGGCCTGGGGGTGCAGGCTAAGAGAGGGCAGGAGTGGTTCAGAAGAGCTGTGGGAGCACAGCAGAGGGAACAGCTCTGTCAAAGAAAACTGAGGGGAAAGACAGCATTTCATTTCCTGGGACAAGCAGGCGAGGGCCTGGCCATAAAGAATTTTCTAGGCACCCTAACGAGCATGTGTTTTCTCCTTTCCGGTGATTTCCTGTGACTGATGCATGAATACAAAACAACTGTGTGCCATAATTGAGTTGGAGAGTCTGTAAAATGTAGATTCCTAGGCCCTACTCCAGCCTGACTGAAAGAATCTTTGATGAAGGAGCTAGACTTGGTCAGAATGATTGTAATTCCAGTCCGGCACACACGAGAAGATGTGAAACGGGGTATGACATGGTGGGAAGTGACTCTCCGGAAGTTGTGACATCCGGGGCCAAGGAGGGTTGGGCAGAAGAAGAGAGAGCAGGAAGGAACTATTTGATGTAGTTCAGGTAAGAGGATGAAGCAGATTTTACAGCCTTGCCAGAGAGAATGCAGATAAAGAGAATGGATTTGAGCAACAGTTGGTATTTAGAATTAAAAATATTTTTCCATACACTGTGGGGTAAGAGCGAAGGGCTGATCCGGATGCGTGACTATTAAGCAAATCTACAGTTCCTAGTTTGCTCAATGATAATAGATGTTATCCCTCAATCCCAGAGGGGAAATTAGGAACGAGTAGGGAGTGGGAGCGGAAACAACCTTAGCAAATACTTACAAGTGATGGGTCTGGACTAAAATCTTCACACATAGTCATTTATTTAATCCTCTCAGCAATGAATGAGGAGCTCTCTGTTTTCTACAAAAAAGGAATTCGAGACATAGTAGGTTAAGTGACATGCCCCGTTCCTTTGACTAAATGGTAGGCTATCAGTTTAAGTTCCGGTATTCAACATAGTAGTTCACAAACTCTTGGCTTTTTTAGTTCTGGATGACTTCTTTTGTTGTTAATGATGGCAAAAACATCAGGGCACAATGAAAAGAAATACAACATTAGACGACTAGAGACCAGCATTATAGTGTTGGCTTTGCCATTGCTTATTCTTACAACATATAGCAAATCATGGTCATGCATGATTTGATTTCTCATTTACAGGGTGGAGATGATGATACCTTGCTGGTTTGAACCAGGGACCCATGTGTGTTGGGGAGCACCAATTATTTCTTGAGTTCCTCTCCCACACATACACATACAAATATGATTTCAAGCAAGTGAATAAAATCACTATGAAACATCTTAAGAAATTTAAGGGATACTCTTAATTTTTTCAAAGTGCTATAAGACCTTTTAGTCAAGGAGATGAGTACCTATCTAGATATATTATACTAAGTGGAAACTAGAAATTGATGGCAGTTGCTGTATGAATTTCTCTTTAATAAAGGACAAAGAGTAAATATTTTGGTAAATGAATAACCAGTGCAGAACCCTGTAAGGTCCTCAGGCCCAGAGAAGAAACAGAGCACAGGGACTTGACTTTCAAGGCAGGTGGTGATTTTGTGATGTATTCAGAGAAGATTCATCCCTGGTTGCCATTTTCAAGACTCTGTAGGTATTTTAAGACTTTGCAAAAACTAGCACCTGTCTGAATGGCCTCTATGTTATGTAAATAACCTTGGTGAGCTGCCTGAAACCACATTCCGGTTGAGTTGAAAAGTAGCTCAGAACACCATCTCCTCAACTTGTCCTCAGCCTAAGGCTACTTTTATGGTGAATGAGCACAAGTGTGCCTTAGATGCCTGCGCAGAAAAAGATCGGAGAGGGGACCCAAATGTCCTGTGAGCTTTCCACACAAATATTCTGTTCCCCAGACCAGCACATGCTGTGATGTTAGTGGATGTCACCAAGGCCCTGGTTGAGACTCTAACCACCTTAGCATTTCCATAATCTATTAGCTTCTTGGGGAAGCCATGGGTGGAGGATTTTGAAACTGCTCGTACAGTCTGGTAGTATTTAGAAGATGACATTGTGAGGGAAGAGCAATGCTTTGAGGCCAGTTTCTAAACAAAAATATCGAGAATTAGTTCTGGCTAGGTAAAGAGATCCAAAACCCTAAATGTAAATGGTGACTTCTACTTGCTTTTCAATGGAAAATTAAGATAGACTTTAATGACATGCATTTGTCTTCAATTTTGCTTTCTTCCAACTTGATATCTGTAAGTGTAACATCTCTGATCACCCTGTGTGGTCTGCTTGCTTTTTCCAGAATACATTATATGCTTTCTCAACAAGGGAGATGCCTTCACCCTCTCGCTTGGTCATCAGAGACCTGTTCATCTATCGAAACCCATCTCAACTCTGATCTCCCTTCAGTAAACCATCTGTTGAATATCTGGGTCACTTTTCCTTATCTGGGGTCAGTTTGAATGGCTATTGCAGTGATTTTCACTAGGTTTTGTAGTGGCTGTGTACTTATCTTTCTCTCCCAACAGACTGTGAGTTATTATCAGCTATATCCTATTTCATATCTATATCTTACATATCACATGTAAGTTAGTATGTTCTGAAGGGGTGAATCAAAAACATTTGTGCTAAGATAAGAATAATTTTTCTCTTCTTTTCTGAATCAATTGAGTTGTTAACCCCAAATTTAAAAAAAGAAGCACTGAGAAATCATATAATTTGTCCAAATCTGACCTGGGAGAAGGCTTCCTACTTAGAAGTAATGGATCTTTTCCAATTTCCATTCTCTCTCATCAGCTTAAGTGGTGGAGATGAATCCAGGGAGAAGCAAGGGCATCTGAACCTGTCCCCTGAAGTCACCCGGGCACCTCCTCATGCTTGTATTGTCATGGGGAACTCTCCTGCCAGTCCCCAGTCTTTCTCATGAGAACCAGTTAATGCCTGTAGAGAAGGATTGCTGAGTGAATGAGAACTCCTTTTGTGTCTGACACCTTCGGATATTAAAAACTGATGCTTTAGTTTACACTTGGCCTTTACGAGTTTGTTAAAATTTTAACTGATTCTAATCTGTTTGTTAACCGTCATCACTTCCTCTTAATAGTTTGCAAAAGGTGAAGTCCTCATTTTGCTTTCTTTTCTTGGAGGGACTTACCCTTCTTTAGAATTTGGTTCGCTTGATTAGCTTGAAACCTTAGCTATCTGATGGGGTTAAGAAAATACATGATGTCAGCATGCCATGGTGGAGTACTGGTTTAGTCAACTGCCTCTGTCTGAAGCACAATCCACAAACATCCTAGGACCCAGGTTTGTGTCCTAGGCCAGGAAAACAAGCAAAATGTACTCACTTTCACTCCTTCCTGTACCTTTCCTTTAAAAAAAATATGGTATTTCCAGGTTATCTGTTTTTTTTGTTTTTTTTTTCCTGTGCTTTTGAGGTGAGTCTAATCTTTGTAGCAGTCTACATTCAGACTTTTGAAAATTAAACAATGTGTTAAATATTATCCTAACCAGTTGGGTAACACTGGCTGTCAAAAAATACATAAGGTTAGTTTATCAGGACTGATTTAGTGATGTTTACTCAGAGTGGCTGCTGCATTCTTTTCCATGTTCCTCCCAGTGTTGGGTCTATAACTGCTATAGATTTTCCACAAGGATTTATGAGAAATTCATAAAGAATAATCTGTTTAAATGGCATGGCACCACATTTTATTTGTTTCCTGAACCGAGAGTGTCTCAACTGTTAAACAAATGGAAATATAGACATCGGGTTGTGATTTAGAGCACATTTTATCCACAGTTCACATGGAGCTGAGGGTTATGTCTGCCATCAACCCGACATGCAATGGTCTGATTCTTACCCAAAATGAGTCTTATTTTCAGTTCTCTATCCTCATTCTCTGTTTCAGAGTCTGGTCTTTAACAAACTTTTGTATCGGACAGGAATTTTTGCATTTCAAGGAACTAAAAACTCAACTAAAACAAAGTTCACTTGTTGGTTTATTATCTGACAAGTAGAGGTGCTGTCTAGCTTCGGGCACAGATTGTTCTGGGGCAAAAATGGGACAGTTAGTACTAGGTTTCTTCCTACATATTGAATCTACCTTCTACCATACTGGCTTCATTCTCAAGACTTCACATGTGCCCTCTGAATACTATTGTATCTAAACAGGTACCACTTCCATAGGAAAAAATAACTTGCTTTGTATTTCAGTAGTCTCAACAAAATATTTATTTCCTCTTATCTACTCTGATTGCACCGTCTCTCCTTCTCAGACTTGTTAGTGTGGCCAGGAGAATACCATGCCCTTCATCACTTGTCCCCTCTTAGATTTGGGGTCACAGCCATCTTCCTACACTGCTTATCACTGAGGTGGAGCGTGAAGGGAGTGGTGTGACAGAAGAAAATTGAATATTAGATACTATTGCCAAAAACAAGAGAACTAGGAATTGGGATTCTATGCAAAAAAAAAAAAAAAAAAAAAAAAAAAAAAAAAAAAAAAAAAAAAAAAAAAAAAATATATATATATATATATATGAGCAAATAAACAGAATTTCCAATCTGAAAGCCAATAAATAATAGTTTAATGGAAAAGAACAGGGACTATTTAAAATGGTCAGTTCCTCTAGGTGATTTTCTTTGATTTTTTTTTTTTCTTTGTGATTTTCTATAAAATATAGAGCTTTCCCACTGGTATTTTAGCTATCCCCAAGGAGGTAGAAAAATGTTAAAATATACATATTAATTTTTCCAATTTGAAAAGTGAAAAATATTCAATGATTAAAACTTGTAACAGAGAAGTAAAAGAAGACACACAGGATGCCCTCATTCAAGGCAGATACTATATTAACATTTTGTTTGATACATTTATCTCCCCCTTTTCTGTTTGTGCTTCATCTTTTTAAAATTAAATTTAAACCCTTACAGCATACTTTAACATTGTGTCACTTCGCTTAATATTTTTACACATCTATCCCCCCATGTTATTGCAAATACTTAATAAGCATTATTTAAATGGCTATATAGTATGATGAATGGTCACCACGTGTATTTATAGTTTTCTATTTACTATGTCAACTAATGTTGCAATGAACTTGTCAGCCTATAAATCTTGTCTATGTTTTGTATACACAGAAAGGTTTCTTTTTAAGATAGTCTTCCTCAGTGACCTACAGATCATGGCTCCTCTTTGGGGGTCTGCAGATTGTGAGGTCAGATCTGCTTTCTCTTCTCCTGTCAGGAGGAGAGGTCTGGACAGAGGTGTGATTTCCACCAGAGGCTACTTTGATGGCAGAAATACAGTGTTCCCTGCCTCTAGCCCAGAGAAGCACGACAGGGCAGGTGGCATAGGAAGGTGGGACGCTGTGCTTTATTCACAATTTTTTGGGCAACCTGTGAACATAAGGTATAGTTCTGACCTCAGGAGTCTGTGTTCCAGAGGTGACAGGCCTATAGCACTGACTAGGTGCGGGGGCGCTGGGGGCAAGGTCTAAGGTCTTTGTATTCAGTTTCAGAAAATCTTTCTATTGTAGCTTCATCTGCTGCTTCTACCCCAGGAGGAATAAATAAAAGCTAGAATTTCTGTTATCTTAGCATCGAATTCTATCACCCTTGGCCACAGCGGTAGTATCTGTTCTTTAATAAAGGATTGAGCGTGGGGCTTTTCAATCTGATGGGGGAGAGAAACCCATCATCTTCCTTCTCAACTTTTTTGTAAGATCCCAGCGCAGGAAAAAACAACATTTATTTGAGTCTTAACATTATCGAAATAATTGCATGCAGCGTGTCCCTGCAGAAATTAATTGAAAACAGCTAAAGAAGATGCAAATAAAAGTGGAATATTTCCCTAAGGAGGATATACTTTTCCATTTAATTTTTAACAGTTTCTTGATCAACCATTCACTGCTGTATCGTCAATGCTGAAAATGCTTGGCACATAAGAAGTACATCATGCATATTTTTGGAATAATAAATGAATGAGCGATGGATGAATGCGGCTAGTTATAGCGCTCCAAAATTATGTGAAGAATCATACAATTGCAAAGGTAAATAACAATTAGAATTTAGATAGACAATTAGTTTTCTGCACTCCAACTCAGCCCTGTCATAGAATCATAGATTCCCAGGCTAGAAGCTTCTTCGAAGTTTACCTGCCCTTCTCCTCACCCCTCCAACCTTTTGTAAAGATGGAGCTGATGATGAAAATAATCTCTTCCTTATCTTCCCCATCCTCACCCCTTCAATTCAAACACACTGCTTCTTCAGGAGGCTTAAGTCCTTTAAAATTTACCTCGAAAGTCTTGGAAAGATATCCTCTCTACTCATTTAAAGCAGCCAGCTTCTCTAAGTGTGATTCTCCCTTCGAAATCCACAGGGATTCTGAAACACAGGGCACCTGCCAGCAAGAACACAGAGGGACAACTGGCTTGCGGTGTCAGAAGGGCTGTGGAGAGAACAGTTCAGATCAGTGAGCCTGTGGGTCTCAGGGCAGTCTGATTCCTGCCTGATCATAAGCGCGGTGAGCACTGTTGACTACTGACCAGGGCCACTGCTCGCTGCTCACTCTCTTGTCACGTTGTGGTGGAACTCGACGATGATGCCTCAGGTCGGCACTGTCATTACAAGAGCAAGGGCTAACCGCTTCTGTTCCTTCATGGCAGGGATTCACAAACTGCACCCGTGGGGGAGATGTGACCGGCTGACTGTTTTTAAATGAAGTTTTGTTAGAAAGCAGCTACCTGCATTTGTTAGCATTCTCCCTGCTTGCTTTTCTGCTGGAACAGCAGTTAGTCCTGCCAGAGAGCGCAGGGCCCAGGAGCTAAGTGCGTTTTCTATCACGTAGTTTGCTGACCTTTGCTTTTTCCCCTCCCCTCCCCTCCC